>CAUYQV010085633.1:0-38687 GCA_963574575.1 Galagoides demidoff
GGCACCTGTGGTCCCACCTACTTGGGAGGGGGAGGCAAGATAATCGCTTAAGACCAAGTTTTTTAGGTTGCTGCGAGCTGTGACACCACATTACTCTACCAAGGGCAACATAATGAGGCTCTGTCTAAAAAAAAAAAAAAAAAAAAAAACCACTGGGCACCTAGAAACAGTGAGTGTTGGCTTATTTTCTTTCATTCATATGTTAATTAAAATTCTATGCCTCCAATGCAAATTCAAAATTGAACTACAGACCCAAAACTCCAGTTACTTAGAAGTAACAAAGACGGCTCAAACTCAAATTCCAAAATTCAGAAATATCAATGAAGAATTTATGATACTCTAAAATCTTAAAGATAGTGACCACATCTATCATGTATACTTCTCCATTTCTAAAGCCTGACTTATAACAGGTACTCAACAAACATTTGCTAACCCGAATGTACAGTACCTGGGTGTGCTCATGAATTTAGTCTTCTTGCCTCCAATGTGCTGAACTAGCCTTTACCTAGAGGCTCCAAATGAGACTATAATCTAACCCTGAAATCTTAATTAAAAAACTAGGTATTCTGACCCACTCATCTAATTTTTTTTTCCTATCTTTTCTGGGTTTGATCCTATTGTTTCAGCCATCCACATAGTAGGGAATTAGCTTTGAGTAGTGGCTCTTCACAAATGTAGCAAACTGAATTCAGTCCCACATACAACTCTGAAATCCATCCCCAACAGTCAATACTTCAAAGAATAGAAATATTCGACACCCTTGGCCATAACTACTTTTATGTATTTCTATTTTTTGGTATATAGGGTAAGACCCGGACCAAAATGCTAAAGTTAGATTAGCTAAGAGTTTCCTTAATTTTTTTTTTTTTTTTGCAGTTTCTGGCTAGGGCTAGGTTTGAACCTGCCACCTCCAGTATATGGGGCCGGTGCCCTACTCCTTTGAGTCACAGGCACCGCCCCAAGAGTTTCTTTCTAATATACTGGGCAATACCATCTTAACACCTGCTAATAAAATCCACTTTTACTTATAACCCTTGACACCTAAGAAATTTATTTAAAGTGCAGAGTCCCTTTGAAAGTCAGAAAAATAAACTCTAGGAGAATAATGTCACCGAACACTAACTTTAGAAATTAATTATTAATTATAATTAATTAGAAATATTTTCATTTTTCTGACATCTGCCCTGGCAAAGCCCCAATGTTAGTTAAAAAAAAAATTCTTAGTTTAAAAACAAAAACAAAATTGCTGATTTTGAATCACTCAAAAAAAATTTTCAAATAAATCTATGAATCTTACTTGTTTGTTTAGGATACCTTTGCCATCTGTGTCAGCTAAATCCCAGATCTGAAATTTAGGGGGAAAAAAACGTATCAGTCTATATTTTAAACAAATATCATCATAATGATAAATGACAACCCGATATTCTCTAGTAATTCTCTAGTAATCAGATATAAAAATCATAGAATTAAGAGTAGAAAGATTTATACCCTCAATGAATCCCAAACAATTACAAAAAAAGAACACGAGGAAATCTTAAAGATTATTTAGTGCAACCTTCACAAAGATACTAAGGCCCAGTGAGGATAAATGACTTGGCTTAAGAACAATCGAGATATCAGAGGAAGAACCAAAACCAAGGTTTTAACTTCCAGTCTAATGTCTTTTTCACTAACTTGAGTTCTGAATCCAGTGCTCTTTCTATTAGGACATAACACCTTGGCTCTGCGCCTGTGGCTCAAGTGGCTAAAACGCCAGCCACATACACCTAAGGTGGCAGGTTCGAATCCAGCTCGGGCCCGCCAAACAACAATGACGGCTGCAACCAAAAAATAGCCGGCATTGTGGCAGGCGCCTGTGGTCCCAGCTACTTGGGAGGCTGAGACAGGAGACTCGCTTGAGCCCAGGAGTTGGAGGTTGCTGTTGAGCTATGATGCCACAGCACTCTACCCAGGGTGACAGTTTGAGGCTCTGTCTCAAAAAAAAAAAAAAGACCTAACACCTTGATTTTAGATCCTTATGAACATGATATTCTTTCCCATGGAGAAATTAAGATGGTTAATGTGTATTTGTGAATCATAATGTTATTAATAGTGTTTATTTTTCAGGATTTGGAATATATATCAATATTACGTACCAGGATTTGACAAGAGAGGGGCTTTCCACCTCTCTGTGCACTTTCCAAAGCCTCTCCTCCCCCACTCTATTCACCACACATTAAACACAGGACAGTTACAATAGAGGAAGTAGGGAGAGCGCCAAGTCTGAGTGGGTGGCAAGACTCCCTGTCTGCACTGTTTCTCCCCACCAAATGTGCTATTACTTCCTCATTTCATCCTACTGAAAGGCAATTTATTTCTAAAAATTTGAAAAATACCTTACTTTTCAAGAGGGTAAATCACTACACCAGAAAGTTCCTCCATCCCATTATTGTAACTGCTTCTATGCCTTGGTTCTAAGTTTCTGGATGGTATATTTCTGAATTTCCATCCAGTTCATCTACAGTACTATATATTCATTACTATCTAATAATAATGAACAAATACTACCTTTCCAAGTATCAAGTCTGGAAGCCCTGATTTTTTCAGGAAAGCAGCAGCTTCAGAAGCTAACACCCTTCCAGTATTGCCTGTATCCACCTGAAAAGATACAAACCATAAGTAGACAATAAAACACAAAGGCAAAATTATCATTTTCCTGCCTTGCATCCCTGTGATTTGGGAACTATGAAAAGGAATAGGAATCCTCAGACTACCATGAGCAAATGAACATATGGAGAGCCATCTGAGTAGAGTACCACCTGGACAACACTGCAACATGAAAAGCGTTTTTTATCATGCCTACTTTCTATGAAGGAGAAAACTTAAGCTCCAAGGAAATAAATGCAAATAAGTGGAGCTGTAACAACAATATATATCTTTCAACTCCCAATCTTCCACTGTTGTCACTTAAATTCCAATAAAGTTAAATAGCAGTAGGAGGAAAGGGGCAGCATTTCCTAGAGAGGTCTTTTGACGAATGGGAACAGCAACATATGTTATCTGCCTCTTCAAACATCTTTAAATCCTTAGCATTTGCTTTTTATATCTACTCTCGGAAATGGCAGCACTTTAAAAAAAAAAATCAAAGCAGTATCAGGTCTAAAACCAGCAATGATTCCATAATAAACTTTAAGAAACATTTTAAAAACTGCTAAGTTCCCAAAACACATTAAGGGAAACACATTCACTTTAACTGGTTGGGGCTTTCCTTTAAGACAGAATGAGGTCAAAAGAAAAGGAAAAAAAAAAAACCAAAAACCCTGATTAAAAAAAAAATGACTGAGCAGGGCACAGGGGCTCTATAATCCTACCTAGGAGGCCAAGGTGGGAGGAATGCTTGAGCTCTGGAGTTCAGAGTTCAAGACCAACCTTAGTAAGAGCCAGATCCCATTTCTACTAAAAACAGAAAAATTAGGCAAGTGTGGTAATGCACACTTGTATTACCAGCTACTCAGGAGGCTGAGGCATAAGTATTGCTTGAGCCCAGGAGTTTGAGGTTGCTGTGAGCTACAATGATACTACTGGACTCTACCTAAGACTCTACCTCAACAAAAAAAATTTTTTTAAGCCTCTCATTTTTATAAAGATTTCCTAACGTTCTATTTATAAAAATAAAAAGTAAATTTTAAAAAGTTACGGGAAAGGTAACATGATAGTAGGGTATCTGTGAGATAGCTGTTTTTCCAATTTAAAAAATTAAGTTTACTATAAACATATACCGTATGAAGCATTCCAGACAGTCCAATCCCAGTGAACAGGCAAAAGAGAAACTTGATTCAAGTACTTCAACATGGAATAAATCAGACACTCAGCAAAAAATAAAGAATTGCCTAATCCTTCAAATTTTGGGTAAGAAGGAAGTACAGAAAGGGTTTGAAAATCTGCCTCTAGAATTCTCCAGATCTCCTTTTCTTTGACCACTCTGTTACCATGATAGAAAAGGATTACCTACTCCCAGCAAAACTTAAATATACAGGCACTTAGGGAAAACATCAAGCAAACGCCTTTGAAATATTTACGTATGCATAGTAAAAAATTTTACTATCTTCCACTCTTTTGGTTACCATACATAATAAAATAAACACAGCCATTTAGTCATCTGCTGGAAGTTTCTGTTATACGCTGATGCTTGCCTAAAGGCCCTGCCAGAGCTGTGGGTTAGAAGCTTTATCTTCAACAGAGAGAATCTCAAATCATCATGAAAATGATTACACTTTTGATACAGTATGTAGTATATGATATATACTATTCCACATATTCTAAACTATTATAAGAAAATGAACTTTTGGGTAAAGACTTCTGAGCTGACATCACTTAGACTAGACTGTAGATTAAGACTAAATCAGGATTTGCAGGACTCTTTTAATCCAGAAGAAGCAGGCAGACTTCATGAAAACAGACTTCTGACTCAAGAATTAATTACACAAGACTGATAAACTATTAAGGAAAATTTCATTATGGTTTATTTACTCAGAATACTGTTTGTATTATTATTTTTTTTTTTTGAGACAGAGTCTCACTTTGTTACCCTTCGTAGAGTGCCGTGGTGTCACGCTCACTGCAACATCCAGCTCTTAGGGCTTAGGCGATTCTCTTGCCTCAGCCTCCCGAGTAGCTGGGATTACAGGTGCCCGCCACATGGCCTGGCTATTTTTTTTGTTGTTGCAGTTTGGCCGGGGCTGTGTTTGAACCCGCCACCCTTGGTATATGGGGCCGGCGCCCTACTCACTGAGCCACAAGTGCCACCCCTGTTTGTATTATTTTTAATGTCCTATTTTCTAAATGAATATGTGAAAAGGCCCATTCTTTTTCTTCTTAGGCTCTTTCAACCCTCAATTTAGCAGGTTCTGCTTTTGTAAACTAAATAAAAGTTTTCAACAGTATCTGAATCTCACTGACCCTTCAGAATTCAAAACAAATACTTCTATTTGTTTGTTTTTTTGTTGCAGTTGTCGTTGTTCAGCTGGCCCAGTTTGAACCTGCCAGTCTCAGTGTATCTGGCCGGTGCACTTACCCACTGAGCTACAGGCGCCGCCGAATTATAAGAGATTTATATTCTTAACGGAATTTTGTTAGGAATTCTTATATTCCTAACAAAATACTTCAATTTGTTCTTTTTAATCAACATAAATCAATTGTATAAAACAAGGCCATATTTGAGAATGATTCCTTTTTATTGATCGATTGATTTTCTATTTCTAGTACCTACAAAGCCCTCCCCGCAAAGTGGCCAGCTACATGGCTTATAAGGTCCCAGCCTTACAAGGAGCAAAGGTCACTTATCAGCAGGCTAGGAACCTTAGCAAATCTGGAAAACCTTAAGATAAAGATAAATTCACTCAAATCTGTATGTACTCAAGGTGAAATATGGTAGAGAGAATTTCTAATCTTCGGATCCCAGCCTCAAGACAGAGGAACAAATGACAGAGGCTTTAAAAAAGTACAATTAAGATTCTTGACTCATCACCTATATAGCTCAGTGGCTAGGGCATCAGCCACATACACCGGAGGTGGCAGGTTCAAATCCAGCCTGGGCCTGCTAAACAACAATGACAACTACAGCAACAAAACAGCTGGGTGTTGTTGCAGGCACCTGTAGTCCCTACTACTTGGGAGGCTGAGGCAAGAGAATTACTTAAGCCTAACAGTTTGAGGTTGCTATGAGCTGTGATGCTATGGTACTCCACCGAGGGCGACATAGTGAGACTCTGTTTCAAAAAAAAAAGTATGGCTCGGCGCCTGTGGCTCAAGTGGCTAGGGCACCAGCCACATACACCCAAGGTGGCGGGTTTGAATCCAGCCCGGGTCCGCCAAACAACAATGACGGCTGCAACCAAAAAATAGCCGGGCGTTGTGGCGGGCACCTGTGGTCCCAGCTACTCGGGAGGCTGAGGCAAGAGAATCGCCTAAGCCCTAAGAGTTGGAGGTTGCTGTGAGCTGTGATGCCACAGCACTCTACCCAGGGTGACAGCTTGAGGCTCCTGTCTCAAAAAAAAAAAAAAAAAGTACAACTGAGATCCTTAAAAATTTTCAAGCTAACATTAATACTCCAGGCTTCAAAGTTGCCTTTAGTGTATGCCTTTAGATTTTAAGTCAAACCCAGAGGAGGCTAACATTGGTTAACTAATACTTGCTACAACTATATAGCTAGCCAAACCAGATAGAAGGAAATCAGTCTTTTCTGCGAGCATGATTACTAGGCAAGGAAGATAAAGTTTAAAAAAATGTTGCAATACTTGGAAAAGGGTAAATAAGATTGCCTATACCCTCAAGAGGTTATCTGACCTATGGTAGGCAGCCTTGACTTACTTCCTACTCACTGTGCTACTTTATACTTTATAGAGGTAGAGGTTAAATTACAAAAAACTGGTAGCAATGCAAATGATTCTTGTCCATACCAATACAAAGGAACTTTGTCCAGTAAAGAATATAAATCTCTTATAATTCGGCGGCGCCTGTAGCTCAGTGGGTAAGTGCACCGGCCAGATACACTGAGACTGGCAGGTTCAAACTGGGCCAGCTGAACAACGACAACTGCAACAAAAAAACAGCCAGGCATTATGGCAGGCACCTATAGTCCCAGCTACTAGGGAGGCTGAGGCAAGAGAATCTCTTAGGCCCAAGAGTTTAAGGTTGCTATGAGCTATGATTCCATGACACTCTGAGGGTGACAAAGTGAAACTCTGACTTAAAAAATAATAACTGTCTTAAAATGACATAAAAATCATTCTATTTCTTATAAATTAATTTGGATATTTATATCTGAATAAATAGATTTAATACTGTATGGATTTTTAACAGACATTTAAAACAACTAAGTATTCAGACTTATCTTTCCTTTATTTTTCTGGGAGCTTGTCAAGCTCATTAAGTACTAAAAGCAGGAGGCTAAAGAACAAGAAGTTGAAAACTAGATGTCAAATTTAGGTGGCTAGCTACATGCATATAATCAAGGGCTGACAGTATATTTTATGTTCAAACTAGGAAAACAATGAAATTAAAATCTTACCTGTCTGTAGTATTTTTCATATACAGGATTCCCACTTGATAACTAAAATAAATAAATAAATAGAAATTATATGCTATTCAATAACTTACATTAACATAGTTGGCATTCATTCATCAGATATTTGAGAAATAAAGATGAATAAGATAATCTCGATTTCACGAAGTTAGGTTTTTTTCTTCTTGGGAAGGGGCTGAGATAGAGAAATAAAAGACAGGCACATATACTAAGAACCAAGTAGACAAGAAATATAATAAGAATCTTAAATTTATTTTTTGACATCAGACCTCTATTCCTTATCCAAAATTTTATCCCAAAACCTAACATATAACAAATTTAAGGTTAAATGCTTTTGTTAAAGTGCACTGAAAGGTCCAAAGCCTCCAGCACTCATCCTCTACCCAAGTACCCAATATACCTATGAATACAGTTCAAAAACCACTTTCATAAAATAATCAGATGAGTGTACAAATTGATACACAAAAACATGATAATGTTATCATTAGATAAAAATTGCATACAGGAAGGCAGTGCCATTAAATTCACAAACAATTCCTTGGGCCCACGCACAGTGGCTCATGCCTGTAATCCTAGCATTCTAGAAGGCCAAGGCGGGTAGATTGCCTGACCTCAGGAGTTCAAGACCAGCCTGAGCCACAGCAAGACCTCCTCTCTAAAAAATAGCTGGACATTGTGCTAGGCAACGGTAGTCTCAGCTACTTGGGAGGCTGAAGCAAGAGAATCACTTGAGCCCAAGAGTTTGAGGTTGCTGTGAGCTATGATGCTAAGCACTCTACTGAGGGCAACAAAGTGAGACATTGTCTCAAATAAAAACAAAAAGCAAAAATATAAAGAGTTTCTTGGTCAGTTAACAAACTTAATACATCTGAAAGGTAGCTAGGAATACTGATCTTTAAAGACTCGGGTTTGCCTACATACGAATGTTTAAAAGTGTTCTAGAATCAGGACTGGGGATGACAGAGCAGGAACCTGAGGTATGAAGATGGGGAAAGAAGGTGATTCTATATAAAAATAACAACATGCAATCAAAAGAAAGCTCAATTGTGTGGCAGGGCGCAGAGGCCCATACCTATAATCCTAGCACTCTGGGAGGCCGCACTGGAGCTCAGGAGTTTGAGGCCTGGCTGAGCAAGAGTGAGACTTTGTTTCTACTAAAAATAGAAAAATTACTCAGGTATTGTGATGGAGACCTGCAGTCCCACCTACTGGTGAGGCTGAGACAAGAGAATCGCTTGAATCCCCAAGAGTTTCAGGGTGCTGTGAGCTAGGCTGATGCCATAGCACTATAGTCTGGACAGCAGAGTGAGACTCTGCCTAAAAAAAAAAAAAGAAAAGGAAAGGAAAGGAAAGCTCAGTTACATTTGAAAAGGATAGCTAGGCTCCCTGGTAGCTCAGCGGCTAGGGCGCCAGCCACATACACCAGGCTGGCAGGTTTGAACTTAGGCGAGCCTGCCAAACAATAATGACAATCACAACAAAAAATAGCCAGGTATTGTGGCAGGCCCCTGTCGTCCCAGCTACTTAGGAGGCTAAGGCAAGAGAATCACTTAAGTCTAAGAGTTTGAGGTTGCTGTGAGCTGTGACACCACAGCACTCTACCAAGGGTGAAAATGAAAAACTGTCTCAAAAAAAAAAAAAGAAAAGTAACGAAAAAAGAATAGGTAGGAGGTGTGAATGGTAAGAGAGATGGAAAATAAGATTATTAATAAGTTTTATAGAAGATAATTTACAAAGTACATCAACACTTTTTTTACTTGTAAAGAAAATGAAGATGGAGGATTGGTGCCCATAGCACAACGGCACCAGCCACATACACCAAGGTTGGTGGGTTCAAACCCAGCCCAGGCCAGTTAAAGCAACCATGACAACTGCAACAACAACAACAACAACAACAACAACAAAACAAAAAACAGCCAGGCCTTGTGTTGGGCACCTATAGTCCCAGCTACTTGGGAGTCTAAGGAAAGAGTATTGGTTAAACCCAAGAG
This sequence comes from Galagoides demidoff, assembly GCA_963574575.1. Classification (NCBI taxonomy): domain Eukaryota; kingdom Metazoa; phylum Chordata; class Mammalia; order Primates; family Galagidae; genus Galagoides; species Galagoides demidoff. Next base: position 9,055 of record CAUYQV010085633.1, read on the forward strand.
TTTGAGGTTGCTGTGAACTGTGATGCCACAGCACTCTACCCAGGGTGACATTGTGAGACTGTCTCAAAAATATATATATATATATATGTGTATGTACAATTCTGAGTAGTGTGATAAAATGTCATGCCATCCTGCCCAGGATGTGAACCATTGTTTTCTTTAGGGTACACACCCTATACATCAGGTGTCCTCAAACTACGGTTTGCAGGCCACAGGCTTCCTCCCGAGGACATTTATCCAGCCTGCCAGGTGTTTTTGCCACCTCTGCCTGTCCTGCTTAGCAGCCAACCCATCCTGGGGCCTCAGTCTGGCCTCCAATGGTCTGAGGGACAGTGAACTGGCCTCCTGTTTAAAAAGTTTGAGGACCCGTGCTGTATATGCATTCATTAGTCACTTAGTGGCCGTCTCAGTTATCAGATAGATAATTACAAAAAGAACAAATACAATACAATAAGATATTCTGAGAGAGAAAGACCATATCCATATAAGGTCCATGTATCTATATATGGACCATATCCATATCTACTTTTTTTTTTTCAGACAGTCTCCAAGTCTACTTTGTTGCCCCTGGTAGAGTGCTGTAGCATCACAGCTCACAGCAACCTAAAACTCTTGGGCTTAAGCGATCCTCTTGCCTCAGCCTCCCAAGAAGCTGGAACTATAGGCACTGCCACAACATCTGGCTATTTTTAGAGACGAGGTCTCACTCTAGCTCAGGCTGATCTCCCAGAGTGCTAGGATTACAGGTGTGAGCTGCCGCGCCCGGCCTCATATAACTTTAATTAGTGTATATTGTTATAAGGATCCTATTTTGTTATTAGTGATTATTATTAATTTCTTACTGTGCTTGGTTTATAAATTAAATTTTATCATAGACACATGGTTTTAGGCATCCCCTGGGGACCTCGTATAATATCCGCCGTATATAAGAGGGTCTACAGTATATATAGAGGGTGCCAAAAACCTTTTTTTTTTTTTTTTGAGACAGAGTCTCACTATGTCACCTTCGGTAGAGTGTCGTGGCATCACAGCTCATAGCAACCTCAAACTCTTGGGCTTGAGCAATTCTCTTGCCTCAGCTTCACAAGTAGCTGGGACTACAGGTGCCTGCCACAATGCCCAGCTGTTTTTTTGTTGTAGTTGTCATTGTTGCTTGGCAGGCCCAGGCTGGATTTAAACCCGCCAGCTCCAGTGTATATGGCTGGTGCCCTAGGTGCTGAGCAACAGGTGCCAAGCTGCCAAAAACATTTTTTAAGAAAGGAAAAACTGTATTAAATTCATAATACTTAGGCTCAGTGACCACAGCACAGTGGTTATGGTGCCAGCCACATACACGTAAGCTAGGGGTTTGAACCCAGCCCAGGCCAGCTAAAACAATCATGACAACTGCAACAAAAAAATAGCCGGGCACTGTGGCAGGCACTGGTAGTCCCAGCTACTTGGGAGGCTGAGGCACGAGAATCGCCTAAGCCCAGGAGTTGGAGGTTGCTGTGAGCTGTGACACCACACCAATCTACCAAGGGTGACATAGTGAGACCCTGTCTCAAAAAATAAAAATTTATAAAACTTAAAAAAATAAAATAAAATAAATTTGCAATACTCCAGTCATGTTTGACTTCTGCAATTACAAGAAGTGTTCAACATGACTTATATTCATCTTTTGTTAAGGATATGTATTGAGTATTACAATTTTAATACAGTTTTTTCCCTCTCTTAACATGTGTATACATTTTTGGGTACCCTCTGCATATATTAAGATACATATAATATATACACACACATATATTCAGACTTACAAACGTGATGTGTATGTGTGTATGTATCCTATTGGCTCTGTTTCTCTGGAGAATCCTAATACACCTAGTCTCAGAGAAGGCTACTTGCTCAAACTTTTCTGTTGTTGTAAAGTCTTCTAATAGTTTATTAGAAAGAATACTGACATTTTAAAAAAATCCCCAATAGCATGAACATAAATTGAGATCTTCAGCCCTGATAAAAACTGAATCAGAAAAAGAAATTAAGAATTCAATAGTGTATTAACATTTTTCAATCATTTGTCATACTAACAGTGCAGATACAAATGTGATCTAAATATACAGACTCTCAGGCAACAATATAAAGCTTTCTTCATTCTCTCAGCTAAAATGTAAAAGCTTAAAGGCCAAACAATACCAAATATATAGGCTTCAACAACCATCTAAGCTAGGGCATTCACTAATTTTGGTTAAGATTCACCTGGAACACTAACAAGTGACCACTTACATATAATAATGTGATTTTTTTTTTTTGAGACAGAGACTAGACTATGCTGCCCTCAGTAGAATGCTGTGTCATCACAGCTCACAGCAACCCCAAACTCTTGGGCTTAAGGGATTCTCTTGCCTCAGCCTCCTAAGTAGCTGGGACTACAGGCACCTGCTAAAATGCCTATTTTTTTGTTGTAGTTGTCATTGTTACTTGGCAGGCCCAGGCTGGGTTTGAACCCACCAGCCCCAGTGTATGTGGCCAGCACCCCGGTCACTGAGCTACAGGCGTCGAGCCTGAAGTAAATTTTTTTTAAAAATAAACTTCAGGAACAATCCTAAAGAATACACCAGAGGGACTGTAGGTTACCAGTTTAAGGAGTCAGCCAATTTGTTTCATCCACTTTGAGTCCATGTTCTAAAATCTAAAATTTAGTTCTTTCTCTAAGCATACAAGAATCTATGCTATGAAAAAAAGATGACTTAGGTGAAATGTTTTATTTGTCACAACTCCTGCATCATATTGCTTAGGATCTCGACAGCTTCATGGAAGTCTGAGGAATGTTCATGCATGAGGTTATAGCCTCAGCTAACTTAAAAATGGTACATATTAACCTGTAGTGACACCTTTAAAAAACAACAGGTTGAAAAATAGATTAAAGAAAGCAAATACAGCATATACCTTTAGAGCTAGCACTCGGGACTTTCCAAATTATGAAATTTTGCAGAGAAGGTATTTTTCTTTCTCAAAATCTAAATGACAATATTCCCTGTGCCAGATCTGGCATGTTTTTTTCACTGTCTGTGACTCCTCAGAGAAATAATCAAAATTAGACATGTTTTCATCTGAATCATCTTCCCAAACTTTCTAATTATTGAATCCATATTAAGCCAATTAACTTTACCTTTTCTTTTGTTCAGGTCAGAATCTCTGGCTAGATTCTCCCTTTTGTAAACAACATAAAATTGATCTGTACTTTTTGCTTGGTAGTAAAAAAGATCAATTTCATTTAAATGTTTAAAATTATCACTTCCTCCTAGACAAGTGAATATAATTTGGATTTTTCAAAATTTAAATGAACATCTTTACTGTCTTCAGCACAAAATACAAAGACGACATAGTCCCTTAGATCCTACCACTTTATAAAGCAGGCTGCATTGTGATGGGGGTGAGGGATGAGCAACCAGGTGGGCAGGCCTCTCTGGCAGCTGCTGCTGGGGAGTTGACTCCTCTCCTCAGCCAACTCAAGCTTTTCTCCCCAGTGGCAGCCTACTTTGTCCAAGCTTTTATTTATTTGTTTTTAAATGTTTAATTATTATGGTATAGTAGTTGTGTATGTTCTTACAGGGTACATGTGATGTTTTGATACAGGCATAGAATATATATGTTAATCAAATCGGCTCGGCGCCTGTGGCTCAATCGGCTAAGGCGCCAGTCACATACACCTAAGGTGGCAGGTTCGAATCCCCAGCCCGGGCCCGCCAAACAACAATGATGGCTGCAAACAAAAAATGGCCAGGTGTTGTGGCGGGCGCCTGTGGTCCCAGCTACTTGGGAGGCGGAGGCAGGAGACTCGCTTGAGCCCAGGAGTTGGAGGTTGCTATGAGCTGTGATGCCATGGCACGCTACCCAGGGGGATGGCTTGAGTTTCTGTCTCAAAAAAAAAAAAAATACCAATTCTTGACCAGGAAGAATTAAGACTGAACAAGATTAAATCAGTCATAACAAGCAAACAAACAAGTCCACACATCCACACTCTGTACTGTACAGACGTGGCCCTATCCCTTTCTTTTTGAAGTGTGTGTAAATAAACAAACCTGTGTCAGTCTGAACTCAAATTGAGTAGTTTAACCACATTTGGCATCCAGCACAACCTGTGAAAGCCGCTTTGTTTTTATTATTGTGCAAAAAGTGTTCTAATTACAGTATTCTTTTCTGAGTCAGAGGAGAGAGGTAATCTATTTGGCTATGAAATGATATTTGTGAAATCCCAGTGGAAGAGACTACAAATTGATTTTAATGCACAATTACTAATGGTTTAATAATCCTAAGGAGAACTGACCAACCCCCAATAATGAATGAAGAATTTTGATGGCAGGAGCTGTAAGTGCTGATGTCCAAGGAGGTCAGTGGATTAAATGATGAGTCAGATGCTTCAAGGTGGTGGCGGGTGAGGGGGCAGGGCTTGTATTCATTGGGAAAAAATAGATCATGCTGCAGAAACAAACCAAGCCCAAGGTCTCAGTGACATAAAAAGAAGTTTGCTACTTGCTCATCAATGGCTGGTTCAGGAAGCTCTTAAAGGGAGGAAGAGATGGCCAGAGGGCTCATGGGAAGGTTTTAAGACTGTATTCTAATGCTGAAATTGGAGGCAAGAAGGACAAGAGCTGGTCATATACCTTTGCCTAATGTCTTCATTCTCTCTCAAACATAATAACATATTTTTTGAAAATAGTTCCAGAATTTTTGAAGCAGAATTGGAGCCTGTGAAGGTAAGGACATGGATTTAGGGTCCACTCTAATCCAGGATGGCCTCATTGCCAACCCTTAATTATATCCACAAAGACTCTTTGCAAGTACCGTCACATTCAAGGTTATGGATCTATTCTTTTCCTTGTTAGTTTTTTGGTGGGGAAGCACTATTCAGCCCACTATAGCCACCACCTAGAAAAGGAAAATGTTTGTCTTATAGGCCCCAGGCAGTTTTCATAGCAAAAGTAAACATGTCTAAGAAAATTACAGTCTTCTTTGCACCCCTTTTTGGTTCTGTTTCTTCCTTACGCTCTGCTTTCCCTCATGTTCTGTCTCCTCAGAGGCCACAAGGAGATTAATTTGATATGTCTCCCTCCAGTCCACTTTTTATAATTGTACTTACTTGTTATTTCCGATAATTGAAGTATGGTATTGTTTTATATTTTTTAAATTTACATAAATGGCAAACTTTGTATACATTATTTAGGACTATTTTATATGTTCGATAGTTTCTTTTTTTAAACAAGTGAAAGGACAAATATTAATTTGTTCGTTTTAACAAATACTTTTTATTTCATCATACAAATAGGCTATGTTTTATTCATTGGCTAACTAATGTTGGGAATTCAAATTGTCTTCATTCTTTTTACTTACAAACTGTATTAGTTTATACATATATAAATACATGTATAGGTGTATGTATGTACATATACATACATGCACAGGAGGAAGGGGGCTTATTTTGAGGAATTGACTTACAATATTGTGTTTGTTGGCAAGTCCAAAATCTGCAGGCTGGGGACTCAGGGCAGAGCTGTGGGCTGAGTCTGAAGGCCATCTGCTGGCAGAATTTCCTCTGACAGGGGTGGGAAGTCTTTTTCTTAAGGCCTTCAGAAGATCAGATGAGGCACACCTACATCACAGGGGGAGAATCTGCCTTACTCAAAGTCTACTGATAGAAATATTGATCCCATCCAAAAAACACCTTCACACAAACATCGTAGACCAAATATCTGGGCACTGGGGTCTAGTCAAATTGACACTTAAAATTAACCATCACACAAATCACCTGTAAGTTACATCTTTACATAACTTTCCTTCTTCTAAGCAAGCATTTTTTAGACTGAGGGTCATGAACATTAACGGATCACAAAATATATGTTGTAGGTTTGAAGTGGCATTTTGTAATTTGTAAAACAGACTTGATTATTTAAATAAAAGTCATGATTGTTTTAGTACACTGATAGTGTAAGAGTATACTCATTGGAAATCTTGAAAACAACATTGAAGAGCAAAGAACAAAAATTGATATTGTTAGTCTTTAAAATGACGTTATGAAGGTAGCCGCTCCATTTTCTTAACTTGTGTTTCCCTAATTATGAGGAGCTTGAACATTTCTTCAATTATTATTGATTAATTGGGTTTCATCTGAGGATCACATTCTTTAAAGATCAAGGGAGCCAGATCCTTTTTCCAGACCTGAGACAACCTTTGTTCCCTCTCCTTAGGAGCTGGTACAGTTACAACAACTCTTGGAATGTGGGGTTAGGCTTATCCTTGGAGCCTCAACTTCTTGAAAAGAACATTCATATTTTGTAGGATCAGACCCAAATAAGCCATAGTCCTACCTAGCTTCAAAAATCTGTTTTCAGGAGCTCCTTCCACCCACAAACATTTCATAAACGTGGCATGCGTGTGACCTGTTTATAGTGACTGGTGTACTCACTTTCGTCTTGGGCTCCTCTCTGCATCCATCTCTTCTCCTTATTAGTCTGTGGATGGCTTAATTCAGAGATTCAGCTGAAATTTCTCAACCTCAGCACTTCTGACATTTGGGGCCCAATAATTTTTTGTTAGTGGGGCTGTCCTGTGTGTTATGGGATGTTTAGCTGCATCCCTGACCTCTACCCACCAGATGTCAAGAGCACCCCCCCCATATTGATAATCAAAACTGTTTCCAGATGTTGCCAGAGGTCCCCTGGAAAACAAGTAACCCCCCCAGTTGAGAGCTACCAACTTAATTAAAAGACGAAAATGAAGTGCCAGTGGCAATACTCAGAGCACACGTTCAGCCAGCTAGCCAGTGCACTGTAGTGAAACCAGAAGGAGAGAAATAACACCCACCCTTCTGATTTAGTCCCTCCTGGCCTTGCCTGCTTTCTTTCTGGTTGCTAAATATTTAGGCTCTGACCTAAATATTTCTCTGCCTGTGTACATATTTAGGAGGAATAATTTCATGAGTAAAATGTTATGGTCACGACAAATTGAGAGCAAATATAGAAAGAATCTGTCTTTTATTTCAATGACAGGAAATGATAGTAACCTAAAAGGGAGCTTTGCTTTAATTTTTTTTTTTTTGTCTCCTTAATTGAATTTTCTTTTTTGCTTTCACCGTGGGGACAAGGCTACCAGATGTTATTATTGCATTTCGCCTTTTGATGTTAAGGGAAGCTTAAGGCAACCAAGATATACAAGGATAAGAGTCTTCCTTCATTCACAGGTCAGACATGTGTCAATCACTACAATCTAAGACAAAGGTAAGAGCCTGAGAGAAGAAAAACATTTTCAAAAGTGCTAAAGTGCACATTGTGAGGTGCACTCCAGGACATTTATGCCCCTTACTCACAGGGACTCCTTCTTAGCTCTGGGACTGGTAGTTTAGCACATTTCTAATAATCTTGGTTATTGGTTGTCTTAGTAGTGGATTAGGAAAGGGTGGGCATCACAGGAAAGTGCACTAAATGCAGAGGAAAAGTGATTGCCTACCCAGGGGTGTCCAACCTGCAGCCTGTGTGCTGCATGCTGACTTTTTTTCTTTTTTTGTTGAGACAGAGTCTCACTCAATCCCAGGGGGTAGAGTGATGTGGTCTCAGCCTAGCTCACAGAAAACTTGAACTCCTGAGTTCAAGCAATCCTCCTGTCTCAGCCTCCCAAGTAGTTGGGACTACAGGCACACACTACAAAGCCTGGCTAATTTTTCTACTTTTTAGTAGAGATGGGGTCTTGCTCTTGCTCAGACTGGTCTTGAACTCCTGAGCTCAATAGATCCTCCCACCTCAGCCTCTCAGAGTACTAGGATAGGCATAAGCCACCGTGACCTAATGCTGACTTTGTAAGGACTTTTTGCTTATTTGTGTTGTCACATATCGTGAAAAGTATGCACAAGACTTTCTTTTGCCAATCTGCTGTCATTAGTGTTTGTGTATTTAATCTGTGGCCCAAGATAACTCTTCTTGCAATGTGCAGCAGAGAAAAAAAAATTGGACTCCCTTGGCCTACACCCTGATAGAGAAGACAATGGATAACAACAAAAATAAGAGCAATAAAAAGATTTCAAGACCCCAAAAAACATAGCAGCCTGAGGTTACCTAATATGTGGGATAAACAGCTATAAGCACTTCATTTGTCTCTGCGAGTAATATTACAATGCCATATAGTTTGAGATATTTATAAGCATGCCATTGAGTTGTCAAGACAAGGTTAATTTATATTTTTATGTTAAAAATATCTCATAGATGGTGGTGATGGTTGCACAGTAAGACAAATGTATTTAATACCATAGAACAGAACTGTATGCTTAAAAATGATTAGAATTATAAATTTTATGTTTTGTATATTTTACCACAATAAAAATATTAGTTCTTAAGAAGGTTGGGAAATTTATAATAAGTTTCAGGGAAAAAATGTAACCCAAATCGCTAACATTAAAAATAAAAATGTACTCCTTAAAGAGTTAGGCAAAAGTTATCCGATGATTCCCTTATGAATAGTCTCTCCTTTATCAAAGAAGCCTGATAAATAAGACGTCTCTGGAATTAGTTCAAAACCAGCAAACAATCATATTCTAATAGAAGAATTGGATATCGTGATTTTGCGGGGCTGGGTTTTATTTTTAAGTCTGACAGTGAAATATGCCCACAAATCTTGTGGTTTGATAATGGAACTTTGAACACAAAAAATTCCTGCATGCTGGGATTCATTGTATGGCCTGGGCCCAGCCTGGCTCCTCTGATGAGTGTTGGCTTAGGGTTTCCACATGAGCAGCCGGAGATGATGGATGAATACGTTACTGTCTGGATTGATAACCAACGGCAGACTCCTGGTGGCAAGCACTGAACGTGCACAAACTTCCCTGGCCTCTGGAGTAACTGCTTTATTCAACAACGCAACTACTTAGAGTTACCCATATTATAAGGACGGTGGCATAAAGAGCACACTCACATAAACTCGCACCATTTGACATGCTTTCAAGACCATACCAGGTATAGGTGAAGGCTTTTAGTATGTCAGATGAAAAAGCTGGGTATTGTCTGCTTCCTGCTGGCTGGTCCTTAGCAATATAGTTTCCTTGACATTTCTGCTTTTCCACAATGGAATGGGAGGCAATCTGTAAGAGGGGGCACTAATTATTGACCAAGTGATGGCATTCTGCTTAGAAATTTAGTTGATTTGTACCTGCCTTCCTGGTAACTGTTTTTTGGTTTTGTTTGTTTGTTTTGGCAGGGAGATTTAAACACTTTGGTGGGGGAGATTGCATCAGAATTCTTACCTTTTTAACTTATTTCTTGCATAGTGAGAATGCTAATGTTCTGTAAATGACTTTTAGGGAGATTTTATTTGACGAGGGCAGGTAGATTCATTCAAAACATTTCATTTCATCACATGCAAATCTCAAAGCCCATTTCTCAGGCTAAGGGGAACTGCAAGAATAGTTAGACATCCTCCACTCAAGGGATAAATAGAATTTGGACAAGAGGTTGAAAATATCAGTCACCAGTCCACTTGTGAGCTTCGGGCAGCCAACTGGGATGGAATTCTCTGAGGAAAGAAAGGATTTTTCTCATTCATTTTCTTAGGAGGCAACTAACGACACCAATTTTAGTCTCAAACTTTCTAAGTTATTTCTCAAAGTCTTTGGAGGCTATTCCAACTAGTTCCAAAAGTTTTTATAAAGTTGAAACGGCTCTGAAATCTCCTGTCCAAGTGCAGAGACACACACTGAATGGATAGGGTGTGATGCGGTTTTCTGAGAGTTTGTTTGGATTTCAGGAAGTGAACAAGATAAGCTGAATGGCCTTTTCCTGCTCTGACTCTAACAAAAAAAAATGAAAGAAAAAAAATCTTGCCCAAAGATGCTTGAAAGAAACCATTGACATTTCCTAACTTCAAAAGAACAGAAAATCTAACAGGGGGAAAAGAAAATCACAATTATAGGCCCAGGATGTAGCAAAGACATATCAAAATAGGAATGCAAATTACGACAAAGCAGGTATAAACACACAACTCTTGAGGTTGCATTCTCACTTACTGTTTGTTTTTGAATGGACTTCCCTATTAAAAAAAGAATAAAACAGAAATGCACCTGTATGGTCTGAAATGTTTCCCTTTTGCTTCTGCCATTTGCCTTTTTTCTTTGCAATGCACAATCAGAGATAGAAATTATCTCAGAGATGGGGGGGTGTCATTTTATAAATTGTTTCAGAGAAGTTTCCATGTTGATAAAATAGTTTAGAGCCAAGATACATTTTTGCCATTTTTTATTAAATAAAAGGCAGCATGGTGCCACATTCATTGCATGACAAACTTTAACCTGAGCTGGATATCCTGGGCAGCTCCCGGTGTGAGTTTTCACTCTACAAACATGTGAAAGCATCACATTTACCCTGAGGAGGTGTTGCTATTACGGTTCTCTTAGGACCCTGAACCATGCCTTCAGGCTCATTCACCAGGAGCAGGGAACTGTAGGAAAGAAGAGTCTGGATCTTCTAGACCGTGGATAAAGAAACTCAGAGGACCCTTAGGTTTCACACTCAACAATAAGTCCCCTCTTCAACCCTTAAGAGAAGCTGGGCATGGTGGCTTATGCCTGTATTTCCAACACTGGGAAGCCCAGGCAGGCGCATCGCCTGAGCTCACAGGTTGGGGACCAGCCTGAGCTAGAGTGAGACCCCGTTTCTAAAAAATAGCTGGGGATTGTGGCAGGTGCCTGTAGTCCCAGCTACTTGGGAGGCTGAGGCAAGAAAATTACTTGAGCCCAAGTGTCTGAGTTGCTGTGAGCTATGATGCCATAGCACTCTACCAGGGGGCGACAAAGTGAGATTCTGTTTCAAAAAAACCAACCAAAGAAACAAAAAGCCCTCAAGAAAAATGGGTTACCTGTTCTCACTGCACCATTCTCTGAGGTGGAAACCTGCAGTCAGGAAACTTGGACAGAAGTCCCAAGACTAGGGGAAACCCACTAAGCCCTCTGAATCTCATTTTACATGTGCATCAGAGGGGATAAAGTGTCTTGCCTCTTGCCTGCAGGCCACAGGCACCTGTGAGATCAGGTTGCATGGAGCCATGAGGGTGGGGACTATAGGACTACACTGGCCACCACTACCCCTGAGGCTTTTTCTGTCTTTGAAGGTTGGCTTTGGGTTCTGAGACTCCCAGAATGGCCACTTCTGAAAAAAATGACAAAACCAACCTTTCTCTTTTTATTTTGTCCCACACAGATCAGTAAAATGCATAACATAAAATATTTCATTTCTCAAAAGGAAGACTTAGAAGACTTGGATGAATGCACTATGTAGCTTGACTTTATTCACAAAGCACCCAAGTCCCGTCACACACACACAGCCCTTCCTCCTCTAGCCCCCCACATGCTGCCCACATCCTGCTCTCCAGGGCCAGCTGGTGCAGGGAGACAGCTGGGCTCCAGCGGCTCTGGTCAACTGCTGTCTGGCTTTGAAAATAATCCTAAATTCTCTGAGCACTTGTCTCCTCATCACCAAAATCCAGAGATTCATCCTCTCTCTACCAGATGTGAAGACAGTGACCAGAGTGTACATGAGGATGCCTGGAGCCAGGGGATGTGGCCCTTCTTTCCCTTTTCTGCAGAGGAGCTGCCCTGAGGAACAGCCTGCAGTGACTCACAACTCCAGTGAAGGATGTGGATTTTGTTTTCCCCAGCTAAGGCTCAAAAGTTAGAAAAAGATGCAGAGTTTTCACCCATAACTTTGCTAAGATCCTTAAAAATTAAAGTAGCCTCTGCTCTAAAAGCTGAGCACTATTTCCAGAAGATCAACAATGAAAATGAGCTACATTCTTTTTCAAACTGGAACATTATTAATAGACATCGCTATCTTTCCTGTGAGCCCCATGGATCTATCCTCTTGATCTCTCTCTCTCTTTTTTTTTTTTTTGAGATAGAGTCTCACTATGTTGTCCTCAGTAGAGGTCCATGGTATCACAGCTCACAGCAACCTCAAACTCTTGGGCTTAAGTGATTCTCTTGCCTCAGCCTCCCAAGTTGCTGGGGCTACAGGCGCCCTCCACAACGCCTGGCTATTGTTTTTTTTTTTTTTTTTGGTTGTAGTTGTCATTGTTTGGCAGGCCCGGGCTGGATTAGAACCCGCCAGCTCCCGTGTATGTGGCTGGTGGCCTAGCTACTGAGCTATAGGCACCGAGCCTACCCTCTTGATCTCTTTAGGAATATTCTCCAGGGGTCAGGAGGAGGTGCCTCCTTATCTCTGAGTGGGGAAAGGGCACGTAATGGCATCTAACAGTTCTGCCAGGGACCAGGCCTCTCTGAAGGGACTGCAGCCTGCCTTCTGGTCCCTTTCAGGCTCCTGTCCTATGCCTGGTCCTGCCTTACCCCACCCCAAGCCCTCAGTTCTCCTCCAGATCCCCATTGCAGTTGCTGTCAGACCTGGAGCATTTCCTCCTTTGCCCACGGATCCCTTATTCTCCAAAATCAGCAGTGACCAGGCCACTCCCTGATGTCTGAGAAGCCTAAAGACCATCTTCTTGTCAGAGAGGGATTAGAATGAAACTTTCTGACATCCCTCCCTGCACCAGGCTCAAAAGGAATTTCATCCTTTCTTCCCCTTCACTGGAACATGCTCTTGTATTCATTTATACACGGCCTGATGACTCACACACCATTTGGGGGGCCATGGCCCCAGGCCTGTCTCCCCAGGGTGTGTCACCTCAGGCTGAGCCCCTCTTGGTCACAGGAGCACCTACCAGCATCAGTAGCCCTTGATCCTAGCCTCACAACACCCTTTGGGAGGGGAAAGGGCAAGAATGATGAGTCAGCTGGTGAAGGCACAGGACTCTGCCTTTTCCCCAATCACTAATTCTCTCAATCCTGAAAGTACTTTTGTGCTGAAATTCAGAAAGAAGTTATTTTGAAGTCATGCCAGTACAAGCTCTGGAAACTGTGATGGGAGCTTGTGCTGGAAGCCGAAGACATAGCTCCACGCTGATTCTCCATTCCTCTTATTTATTTGCATGATCTGAGCTAAATTCTCAGCTGTAATCTACACCACCCACCACCTAGGAGCTTCCCAGAAACATCCAGCAGGGGAGGGGTAGGGATGAGAAGGAACACACTCCGGCAGGGTCTGTGCAGCCGCTGGCTTGTTTCCTCACTGTCATGGCCCACTTTGTAATCCACGTTGATGATCTCAAAATAAAGTAAAAATGTTGGCAGAAAATGGTTAAGGAAAATGGTCCAATTTCCTGAAAGGACAGAATCTGTCACTATTGGATAGCAGAGTGAGTTAAAGTCAGAAGATGGGATCACCACAAATGGTGATCTGATCTTTAAATTTTGGTATTTTGTTTATCCTGGATATTTTTTGCATGAATTTTGATCTTTAAAAAACATTGCATTAGGAAACATAAATGCATATCATAAGTAAAAGAAGCCAATGTGAAAGGCTACGTACTATATGATTCCAATGATATGAAATTCCAGAAAAGAAAAAACTAAGGAAGCAGTGAAAAGATCAGTATAAAGAGAATAGGGAGGGATAAATAGGGGAGGGGAACAGACAAGATTTTTAGGGTAGTAGAAATACTCTGTATGATACTACAACGATGGATATATGTCATTATGTATTTGTCCAAACCCATACACACCAAGAGTGAACCCTAATATAAACTGTGGGCTCTGGGTGACAAGTTGTTCATTGTAACAAATGCACCTCTCTGGTGATAATGAGGGAGGCTGTGTGTGAATGGCGGCATGGGGTATGTATGTCTGTACCTTCTGTGTACTACTGCAGTGAACCTAAAACTGCTCTCAAAAATAAAATCTAATAAATAGTGCATTGAAATGCTTTTCTATTGCTTAATGAGTATAGAATTTCAGTTTTGCAAAATAAAGAGTTCTGGAGATGGATGGTGGTAATGGCTGCCCAATACTGTGAATGCTGTTAAGGTATGTACTTAGGAATGGTTAAGATGGCCAATTTTATGTTGTATATGTTTCACTGCAATTTTAAAATGTTATTTATCTTAATGACTACATTTTGGGCTCCCCCTTAAACTCTGTACCCGAAGTGGCCTTACTTGCCACATCCTCGCCTAGCCTTCCCTTTTCTGACTCTGAGAAGCTGAGACTGCTGGGCGTCAGGGGGGAGGGGCAGCCACATCACCAGAGGTCACCTGCCCAAGTTGGACACAGTCAACAAACTTTTGTTTTTCTCCTGAGGCAAAACCTGAAATGCCAAAATCTTGTTATTATGGAAATACTGCTTCCACTTCAAAGCATATAAAGGGATCTCCTCAAAGACCCAGACAGATACAATTATTCTTAGATGTCTGGCTTACTTTTTATTTTAGGTTACATCAGAGAGAATGAGAGAAAGTGAGATAGAAGGAGAAAGACAAGTACAGAAAGATACAAAGGTGGCTGTGTTTGTTTTCCATTGAAGAGTCATCTTTTTTTTCTTTTTTTTTTTTAGCATGAGAACAGTGCAATCAGCTATTTATTCTGCAGTAATTCACATCTGTGATTTAGAGTCTCTGTGGTGTGAAGTGAGATGCCCACCATGGTCTGGTCCTCTAGTCCACTCTTCAAGCTCTGTCTGAACTTCCACTTCTTGGGCTTGCATATTTATTCCTAAGTGCAAATGTCACCTGCTCTTCACATCGTCCTAGGCTTTCTGAGCAGGTTCCAACCAAAAAGAAAAGGTGAGGCTAAAAGCTCAAAGTAAGCTAACATGAGCACTGCAAGGAACCCTGCTGCTCCACAGTAGGTGGTCAGAACTTCCTCCTGGCAAGGGAGGAAGCACTTGGAGAGAGCATGTCCTGTGGACGTTATGCTGCCTATGATGAAACTGGGGTTGTTTCTATCCCTCCAACTAAGGACAGGATGCTGAGTTCAGGGATGCCTCCCAGATGCAGCACCTCACAGCGACTGTGCATGCGGTCACTCAGGACCAGGCATGGCTGAAGCCACCACAGCAGCTTTTGTGAAGCCTCTCGAGAAAGCAAGTCATATCTCTCCTGAAACGGGATGTTCCTTTCCTCTAGGAGGGCAGCGTCTTCCCCAGAACAATTCTCATCACTTCTCCCATAAAGTGGGTAATGCTGCAGGAGGACAGGTGCAGACACAGGAGTGGCTGCCCCTCTTCACACTGGTGGGAAGCAGGATCCTCCCGGGAGCAGTTCAGTCTGTGGGAAATTGCAATGAGCTCTGCTTCTGCTTTGGAACAGGGGGTGCAACGGTCCCCTTCCAGTGCCATACTGTTAATCATCACAAAATTAATTCCTTTCCATGAAAACAGCCTTTCAGAACTGAAGATTTTCTCAAACCGTTTTATTTTATATGTGGTCATCTCATAATGGAAGCCAATGTCATGACTGCCAGCAACTACCTTCAGCTACACATGACCTAGATGTCTGAACATTTTCTGAAACCGCTCTACGTTATCTGCCCATGCCTTCATCAAAGATGTCCCCCAGAATGAAGACGACTTCTGGCTGCAACAGCCACAGCGCAGTCTGGAAGGCTCTTTCCATCTGCCACTCCCTTCGCAACTTACCTAGCCAGTGGCCTCTGACTTCACCAAGCAGGTGGGTATCTGCCAAAAACATGACTTTCAGCACAGGCGCAAGAGTCGCTGGTTTGCTGCCATGGGCTGGAGTTGTCACCGCAGACCAATCACACCAAAAGATCACTAAGTAATAGACTTTTAAAGAATGTATGCTGCTGGTGAACTGAGGCTGATCTGATGGCTATGCGTTGACACCCGCTCCCCCAAGTCAGAATGTATTTACCTCCTTGGTCCTCTGCGCCATCCCCTTGGCGCATCCGGGGCTGTTCCCTCAGTCCGAGTCCCGAGTCCCTAGTGTTGTGGCTGCCCCGACCCCTGGGAAGGGGCTGCAAAAGGGCACAGGCTGTACGGGGAGGACGAAGGAGGGAGAGCAGACGTTGAGGCCCAGGGAAGGCCAGTTGCGGGAGGGCGGGCGTCACGTGGCACTGCTGGGCAGCCGCCGCGGCAGATTCATCAATTACCACAGACTTAAAGGAACACACATTCATTGTCTCACAGTTTCTGTATATCAGAAGTCCACCCAGGGAAGCAGGGTTCTCTGCTCAGGATAGAGGCTGAGGGTAAAGTTTCACCTGGGCAAAGTTTTTTTTTTTTGTCTGAAATTTGTGGGGAGAGTCTGCTTGCAAGCTTATTCTCACAGTTGGCAGAATTTGGTCCCTGTAGATGTAGGAGCCAAATTCTGTATCTCTACTACTTGTCAGCAGGGGGTGTTCTCAGCATTTAGAGGTTCCCACCATCCTTGCCATGTAGCCCTTCCATCTTTAAGTCAGCAAGAGCGCGTAGAATCCTCCTCGTGTTCCCTCCATCTCAGGCCTCTAAACCAGATGTAAAGGACTCATGGGATCAGGTCAGGTCTACCAGGTTAGCTCCCTGTCTTAAGGTCAACTGATTTGGGACCTTAATGACATCTGTAAAATCTCATCACAGCAGTCACTAGATTAGTGTTGAATTAAAAAACTGGGAGATATGTAGAGTATACACAGAAGACGGAAATCTTGAAACCCTCTCAGAATCGTACCTACTCTAGGGTCCTTTGAGACATATTGGGCTTCTGGGTGAGTCCTACTCCTGCTCTCCCCACATGGACAGCATGCCTTCCACACTTTGCTGACCACAGAGAGCCCTGGACCTACACCACCCATGCCTCTGAGAACAAGAAGGAGGGCAGTGGATTCTTTCTCTGTTCCTGGTCAGCGTGAACCTGGGCCAAGACCACCAGCGTAGGTGATAATTGTGACAATTTCTTTTGAGATCAGATTACTGGCTGACCCTCTCCCCTCCTGTCAAATGAGGCCCCCAAACCTTCCTCAGATGGAAATGATTTTCAGAACTTGACTAACTGGGCTCCAGAGGCAAAACCCTGACTAGTGAATTGCAAATACCATTTGGCATCAATTCCCTCAATTTCTTCAAGCATGCGGTGTATCTTAGTGACGTTTGTGATTACTGTGCTGAGGTGTAGGCTGTAGGTGTGTGCCATTCTAATGCAAATAGTACAAAGAGAAAGAAAAATGTGTAGATAACCAAATTTGAGACTTGGCTTGGAAGCATTAACTAAAATTTACTTTTGTTCTCACAAAGGAAAAAGACTATGTTAATAGTGCAAATATGGTAGAATATCTGTCTACTTAAAGTAATAAAATACTCTAAACAATTGAAAACCATTTCTAGGTATCCATGTGCTAAATATAAACTCTTTACTTATTAAATGAAGTTCTTGTTGCTCTGTGACTGCTCAGGCACCAAGAAGGGATGCTCAGTCTGCTTGATTCCTAAATAGTTTATTTTGGATAAAATTGGCCACTACTATCCAGAAAAAGGATAAGGAAAGGTTTCCTTTTCAGAAACAAGGTCTAGGGTGGGATTTATGGTCCTTTCTCTTTTTTTCCTCATTACCAGTAACAACTTGCCTTAAGTCCATTGTTTTTAAGGCTGGGCTGTGCACCTGCAAACCTTACTATTGGGTGCAAACCATGGGGGCTTGACTGTTCTCCTGGCATTCAATCAGCAGGGCACATGCTGTCCCTCCAGCTGCCCTCACTGTTGTCCCTTCCTTCCCATTAAGTTTTCCATTAGCCCAGCCACTGAAGTGTCAGCCCTTCCTTCAGGATTCTTTCCTGCCCTTAACACGCTGAGGAAGGAGGTTCTTTTTGGACAGCACCTTATTTCTGTCTGTCTTATCAAAATATTTGTTAGAACTCCTCTATCTTACTGACCTCTTCTCCTTTCCCAACCCTCTCCTTCTCTGGAGAGTTTCTCAGCCCATCTGTCAGTTCTAAAATGAGCCCCATTTTGATTAGCACATTCTGGATCTCCCCCAGCCCTGTGGTTTCATTATTTCTGTGGCGAATGGATTCTCTCATCCTAGCTCATCCTAGCTTCTCTTCCTTTATGGCACTGAACATTACTAGATGTTCCAAAGTCCTCTAAAACTCTACTCCAAGTCCCACAGTTGTGCTGTGTTGGTGTGTGGTCTAGTAAAGGAACAGCCACATATGCAGCCCTTATGGTCTGTCTACTCCCTCACAGCCCCCTCACGGCTCCCCAATAGAATCCTCCTGTGGTTTGGAGACATGGGCTCCTAGAGTGGCAACGATACAGCATCCTGGCTCACCAGGTTTCCTCTGTGGGGTGGGGACCAACACAGCTATGCATGAAGGTGTAAGATTTTTCAATAAATTAACTTATACAGGATTTTCCCCTCTGCATTTGTGTTTTCCTTGTGCCCTCAACTCCAGCAGATATTGTCTGGGTATCTTCATTGTCTTGTGGGAGGCAATGCCAAGCCCCAAAGAAAAATGGTTTAGGAACACCATTTTGAGTACAAAAAATGTAAGTCAGCGCAGCGCCTGTGGCTCAAAAGAGTAGGGCGCCGGCCCCATATGCTGGAGGTGGCAGGTTCAAACCCAGCCCTGGCCAAAAAAAAAAAAAAAGTAAGTCATTACAGAAGAAAGGATTTAGGATACAGGCAGATGTGCTGGCCAGGAGCAGGAAGGTATGATGTATGGATTCCTCATAGCCTACAAGAAAGGCTCCCCAAGGCTGAAGGCACAGCAGGGAGGCAATAAGCAGGATTCCTGGGGGACCCTGGATGGAGGGGTGCGTTTGAGTTGCTGAGCCATTGGCACGCCAACAAGACTCCTGGGCCTCTGCCACAGCAGGAGAACTGGAGCTAATCAGCACTCCTGAAGGTCATGGGGGGACTCACCAATTTCTTCCCAGTGTTTTTTATGGAAGAGACTCTGCTGTGGTATTTAAAGATTTAGTTGGAAATGCTATTAGCCTATGTGTAATGACTGATCTTGCTTGAAACTAATAATATTGCATTTTTATGAGGCTAATTTCATTAATTTAAACCACCCTTTCTGCTAATTATCTGGAAACAAGCATTTTTCCCTACAGTTTTCTAGCAGCAGTTTTCAATGCATTGATCAGCTTTCTTCTGTACAGTGTGTGGTAGCCTTTTGTGCAGAAGCCCTTCAATGTGACATTAACCTTTCCACACACACAGTCTTGGGAAATCTTCCCTACTTAGACTTAAGAATAGAAACTCTATCTTTTTACCCTTTTCTTTTTCAAGTGGAATCAACTTACTTGCTAAAGACATGAACCAACTTCCTGTAGTGGTCAATTAAAGTTGGCCATATATTCTTTGCCACCTCCTATATTGTGGAGGAGAATTTCTTTGTCCTCTCTTAGAATATGGGCTCCCACTAAGTTTAGGGGTAGTTGTTTTCTTTTAATCAATAGATTTCTTTTTAAAGAGGAGTTTTAGCTCTACAGAAAAATTGATAGGTGCCCATCCCATCTCCTCTGCATATACATTTTTCCCATTATTCCATCTTGCCCTAGTGTGGTAACAAATGGAGACAGTACTAGTGCATTATTATTAACTAAAGTACATAGTTTATCTTAGGGTTCATTCACTCTTTGTATTGTAACTCTGTGGGTTTTGATAAACATGATGACATGTATCCACAATTACAGTATCATACAGGACAGGTTGGTTCGCTGCCCTAAAAATCTTTACCTATTCATCCATCTCTCCCACTGAGTCCCTGATAATCACTGATCTTTTTATTGTCTCTATAGTTTTGCCTTTTCCAGAATATCATGTAGCTGGCCTTTGCAGATTGGTTTTTTTTTTCACTTGGTAATATGCTTTTGAGGTTTAGGGGTGGTGTTTTTATGCAGCAACAGAGTCCAGAGTCTTGACCAATCAAGAAAATCAGTAAATCAGTGTGTCAGTCACCTATGTGATCAAATGAATCCAACACACCAACACACACACTTTCACTGAGGCAAATTAATCAAACCTGTGAGAACAGGATTTTCTTCACATTTCAGTAGTATTGGTTATATGGTTCATTTATCTAGAGATGTGTTTCAAGCTGGTAGCTTGTTCAGAAAGATTTCATGATGACAACCAGAGTTCTGTCTCTAGTTTTTAACATTTTCTATATACCAGGCACTGTGCTCACCATCTTACCTGCATTTTCTTAATATTCACATCAAGCACTTGGGTTTCAGAGGAGAAACTGGAGGCTCAGAGAGGCTATACATCAAACATCACATTCTCAGCAGATGGCAGAGTTGGGATTTGAACCCAGGCTGGTCTGCCTTTAGAATCTATGTGCTTAACCACTTTGCTGCTTATCAAATATGTATAGGAAATATTATTTTTTCATACCCATAATCAGAGCTGAGGAATTTCTTGAGCCTGGGCTGATCTGAAGTATGTAAAGTTACTCTGTAAATTCTATCTTCGGTCTTGTCATAGAGTTCTCACATAAGTTTCCGCCCCTTGATAGGTCATTTGGCTCCCAGTGTTCCCTATCTGGTGTGTTTCTGCTGCATGAATACACAATGATGTGTAAGAGCTGGAAAGAACAAAGCATGAGAAAGTCCCCACACAGACTCACTTCCTCAGGATGTTGTTTCCATTTAAAAATGTCTGGGGGCCAACCATGCCCACCCACGGCTTCACTGCAGGCTCCCTGAGTGCCCACGTTCCCAAGGCCAAGCACTGCATGATGCTCTCAGAAGTAGAACAGCCCTCAGAATTAGCCATGCCCTTTGCAGGGACCATTTGTTCAACTGTGGTGACATTTTTTCACTGCTTCCTGC
The DNA here is from genome assembly GCA_963574575.1 of Galagoides demidoff. Classification (NCBI taxonomy): domain Eukaryota; kingdom Metazoa; phylum Chordata; class Mammalia; order Primates; family Galagidae; genus Galagoides; species Galagoides demidoff. Next base: position 29,730 of record CAUYQV010085633.1, read on the forward strand.
CTTAAGTTAAATTCAGAAACCTTTACATATTCAGTTATCTATCAAACATGCTTTGAGCCCTTCTTTGTAGCAGATACAGAAAGACATACAAATAAGCAAATAACTATAACAAAAGGCCATGAGTGCTATAGTGGAGGTCAAGATGGGTACAATGGTGGCAAAAAGGAGGGATTGATTAATTCTGTCTGTGGGTCAGGGAAGGCTGCACCAAGCAGGTGATGCTTGAGCTGAAATTCAGCAAATGTGTAAGGGATGTGTGGAAACAGATGGCTGGAGCATATGCAATGAAGTGTAAGCTGAAATAAGTGGCCCATTCATAGGGCACTGCACTGCCAATGCCCTACAGTTTGAAGGGAGAATGGGAATATGCAAATGGAGAGTCTAGGGAGCAGGACAAGGAGAGGAGAGAACGGAGTTCATGCCTATTTAAGACTTGAAATTGAGAATTTAGGTGTAGTGGTATGCACCTGTAATCCCAGCTACTCAGGTGGCCAGGGCAAAGGATCCCTTGAGCTCAGGAGTTCAAGAGCAGCCTGGGTAACATAGTGAGACCCTATCTCTGAAAATTTAAAAAAAAAACTCAACTATTTTTAAAGATTTGAACTTGAGGAAACATAGTATTTGCATATTTAAACCTTTACTTTCATCTAAATCACTATCAAAATTAATTTTGAAAGTCCTTGTCTCTACTATTCTTTTCCTTGATATCATCATCAAACTCATAAATGGTATGCTGTTTATGCTACTTTTTCTTGGCTACACACACACACACACACAAAGTGTTATTTTCCCTACAGATGCAGGAAGTTAAGTAGTTTTGAAACAGAAAAATTTAACTTTTAAAACAAAGAATTTCCTCCACTGAGTTCAGAACCCAGGAAAGTGTGAGTCACTGGTCCAAGGCACATCCTGGCTCTGCCCCTGACTTGAGGGTGGCCCTGGCAGGTCATCTGGGTCTTCTGAGCCCCAGTTACTCCATTCAGAAAATAATAAAGTTGAGGAATACGATAATTAAGATCTCTTCATGGTCTTTAACTGAATGGCAATTTCACTATATTTATTGATCTACATGCTAAATACCCTTGAGAATCAGTTGCTTTCTTGATTTGTGGCATTTTGTGTGACAGCCTTTTACCTGACTCAGCTTAATTCCCATGCTCAGGCATCTCAGCCACTGGATGGGAAACACTGCTGTGATTAAATCCCTGTGGTCTCATGGCAGGCCTGCATCATGAAAGAGGCATCCAATGTCATTTAGTGTCTATGGAAAGCAAAGGTCATGGGCTTTATTTTTTCTTGAGCAAGAATATCCTTTTTTGGAGCAGCACCTGTGGCTCAAAGGAGTAGGGCACTGGCCCCGTATGCTGGAGGTGGTGGGTTCAAACCCAGCCCTGGCCAAAAACTGCAAAAAAACATGGTTGTCAAAACACTGTATCAATTGATCAACAAGGACTTACAGTAAGTAGATGCAGGAAGAACTTCTCTGCAGAGAAGATCTTAATAGCAGATGGGCTACAATAACAATTATAGAGTACAGCAAGGTCAATAGATTCTCACTTCTTAAAATTCTATTTTTTTTAAAATCTCATTAGGTTCTAAGCATTGTTAACCAGAAGCCTATAAAATATTCTTTTTTATGAACACTCTGAAACTTCAAAGTTCTGATGCCTGAGCTTGTTCACACCACAAATTGAAGAAAGAAGAACTTTTGTTACAACAAAGACCTTTCTACTGAACTATGTTATCAACCAAGATGTCCTTCAGTAAGTGAACAGATATAACATGGTACATCCAGACAATGGAATATTATTCAGTGCCAAAAAGAAATGAGCTGCCAAGCAATGCAAAGACGTAGAGGAACCTAAGTACATACTGCTAAGTGAAAGAAGCCAGTCTGAAAAGGCTACATACTGTGATTCTCACTACATAACATCCTGGAAAAGATGGGAATATGCAAATGGAGAGTCTAGGGAGCAGGACAAGGAGAGGTGGTTGGCTGGAGTTGGAGGAAGAGGGATGACTCGGCAGAGCTCAGAGGATTTTAAGGGCAGAGAAAATGTAGTATCTGTATGATACTATGATGGTGGATAATGTCATTACACATTTGTCCAAACTCCTAGAATGTCCAGCAATACAAGTGAACCCTACATAAACTATGGACTTTAGGTGATTATAACGTGTTAATGTAGGTCCATTGATGGTAACAAATGCCCCACTTCAGTAGGGGATGGTGATAGTGGGGAAGGCTGCGCATGTGTGGGGAAGGCTGCGCATGTGTGGGGGTAGAGGGTATATGGGAAATCTCTGTATCTTTCCCTCAACTATGCTGAGACTCTAAAACTGCTCTAAGAAAATTAAGTATTTTTAAAAAGCTATACTTTTGTAATTTTTTTTGGCTGGGGCTGGGTTTGAACCTGCCACCTCCAGCACATGGGGCCGGCGCCCTATTCCTTTGAGCCACAGGCACCACCTACTTTTGTAATTTCCAGTATCTAGTCAGAGGGAATAAAAGCACAACTAAGGATAATCTTGGAGAAAATAGAAAGAACTCAAGAAACATGGACTTGGGCAAAGAAAGATCAGATGCCATACCTGATGAAAATAATAGCAACCACAAGGACTAAATCTACTTTCAAAGTTCACACTTAAAACTATAACATCCACAGCCTGAATCTTATTTTATTAGGCATATGCCAGTAAATATATTTGTATACAAAGCATCATATGAGGTTTGGTAAGCAAGAAGCCCCTGTTAGGAGCTATGGCGCATGGAGAGCATTTAAATCACATAGTCATTAGTTTGACATTTGTAATGTCATTGTTTTTATTTCAACCCTCAGGCATGTATTAATCATATTAAGATTTCAACATATCAGATCTCTTGGGAGCAATGGTAGGAGAGCGGTCAGTAAAATCTGGTGAACTAAAGGGGAAAAAACACAACTTTCACCATTCAATAACCACTATAGCAGCTCAAGATTGGACTTACGGAGTTATCCTACCTGTTTCTCCCTAAAACTTACTCAGACTTTTCTTAGACATTTTTGGCACACCTTTTTCCCTTTTACATATTCCCTTTAATCAAACATGAGCTTCATTCCCACCATGTTCTCTTCCTCAGTTTGATGGATATACTATCTATTCTGGCTTTAGAACGACTGTGTAGGAAAATCTACATCTGACCCCATCTTCCCACCAAAGACTGTCTGATATCCTAAATTCCCCCCTCTTTTTAAACAAAACTTTTCTAAGACAATCTATTCCTGTACTGTCTCAAGAAAAACCATATTTGATAAACCTCATCCTTCAGCACATGAGACCGATTTTGGTGTTTTGGTATGTCATTGCTATGTTCCTACTTTTCTCTCTAGTCTTTTCTGAGTCTGGGTGTCCTCTTGCCTGCCCAAATGCCTGTCAGAGCTTCTTGAGGACAGGAATGATATTGCTTTTGCCATTGTCCTAGATTTTCTAGTGTCCTGCTGTGTACACAATAAATAACCCAAACATTAAGTTGACAGTCTCTACTCTCCCCTCCCCCCCAACAGGAAGCTTGTTTCACTGACTACTGTGCACCATGCACTAAGAACCTAGCACTGTGAGGGGCACATGGTACACACTTGTTTCAATCAATGAATGAATGAGTGGAAACATGGCGACTACGTGAGCACACCAAAAAAGAGACCACTAGGGCACATAGTTATGTGATGAGTTTTGGATTCTAAACCAAATTGTGCATGAAGCCAAAACAATCATTCTATTTAATCAAAAACTCAGCTAAGTAAATAAAGTAGCATTAGATTATAACCCAAAGTATAAAATAATATCCACAAACCCATACTGGCAAAAACAAATCATTGAATAAATAAATAAATGGGAAAAAAGAGACAAATCTTCTGAGCAGAAATTCCAAGTAATTTTCCTCAGTAGAGTGCTGTGATGTCATAGCTCACAGTAACCTCCAACTCCTGGGCTTAGGCGATTCTCTTGCCTCAGCCTCCCAAGTAGCTGGGACTACAGACACTACCACAATGCCTAGCTATTTTGTTGTTGCTGTTGTTGCAGTTTGGCCAGGCCCATGTTCGAGTCTGCCACCCTCAGTATATGGGGCCAGTGCCCTACTCACTGAGCAACAGGCACCACCCTGAAATTCCAAGTAATTTATGTAGACACTCTGCCCTCAAGGAAGGGGAGAGTGTAACTTTTCACCCCATATAATGTGGGCTGCAGATAGTGACTTCCTTCTAAAGAGGACAGTAAGGAAGTGGAGGAAATAGAGTAAATTTCCTCTACGTGAATATATTTGTAGAATAAATTCTTGGATTTTGGGGTCAAAAGGTATAAGCATTTATAATCTTAATAGATACTGCCAAATTCATCATAGAGATTGAAACTAATATATATAACTATCAGCTTTTTATAAATGGATTTCTACCCTGATCCTGTTATTAACCTGGTATTTTTTTTTTTTAAACAACCCAGGTGTTAGAAAAGTGAGACTAAGCATCTCATCTATTTAAATTTCTGTGTTCTTATCTATAAAGTATCATTTTCTCAATTTGTTGCTAGGCAGTTGATGATTTCTTATTGACTGTGGGAGCTACTTAGGTATTAGGAATATTGTCCCTTTGTTTTGAATTACAAATATTTTTCCCATCTTTATAAAGGCTACTGTATCATGGATTTGAATTGTCAACTGACTCTGTTTTGGATTCATTTAAGCGTTTTTTATTTAAATTAGAAGTAGTTGGTAATTTATATTATTTCATCTACTAAAATGGCTTGGAGAACAACAGTATATTGCAACATAAATATATATATATTATTTTTATTTTTTTGGTAACAAATAAGTAGTACTCCACCCCCATTTTGCCCATTTTGTAGAAGCATTATGGAATGCCTGTAATCCTATCTGTCAACTACAAAAATAGAATAACATTGATAAATATAAATATTTTCTCTACATAAACCTATTTTTACTACTCTAGAGAGATTTAAAGTTTGTTTGCTAGAAGGCCTTGGTAAAACCAAAAACTGAGGCATACTTCATGAATATAGTTCTCATAGAATCTTTTGGTCCAAAGGGTAAAAAAAGATCTGTACTAGGACTTATTAAACCTTTATTGAAAAATATATACTGCTCCTTCTAGGATTAAATGAGCACACGGCAGCTGGTTGGCACTTCATGGGACATCTCTATCAGTTCTTTGGCCGGGGCCAGGTATCAGCTCTGTTCTCCAGGCCTGCTGAGCATCCACTGCTGGGCTTGCAAACACAGCATTCAATAGCCTTTTTCCCAGTAGCTCAACACCAGAAAAGAAGTTATAGGGCCTATTTCATTGGTCATAGCACGGCATCTCACCTGCCCTGCTGCTCTCTACCTGGATCCAGGTGCCTCAGAGAAGCCCACAGGATGTTAACCTCAGATCTTCCTTGAGGGGTAGGCACTCCATCCCCTTGGGCGAAAGGTTGCAGAGTTAACATTTTAAAAGTGGTTTTTCTGCTGCTAAAAAATGTGTGGTTTATCACAACCCTAAAAAATGTCCAATGATTAGGATTATCCCCTTTCTCCTTTCCTGTGTGCCTTCAATTAGCCAAATGAAAGCAAACCCATGGCTTTAGAACCCGAAATAGCTGGAGAAAAGTGACGCAGATTTCAGGCGAGATGAAAGAGTGGAACCCAGAAGCCTAATTAAAAGCAACTGAGAAACCAGTATTCGATACAGAGTTTACTCACCTGAAAAAATAAACCAAGAGCTCCAGCGAGCTTTGCTGGAGGGTTGTGGGAGAGGGGCTGAGACGTTTCACGCGGGTCATAGGAAGGCCCAACTGAAGGACATAGAGACTCACTATTCCTTCCCTCCTGGAGTCAGGCAGAGGTCAGCCAGAGTGCCGAGGCCACCACCACCCTGGGCCTGCTCAACTTAGCCAGTTAACAAGAGCAAAAGCAAGGGTGGCATCTCCACATCTCAAAACCCCCAAAACTGTGCTTTTTAAAAAAATCTTCAAAATGCACATGATTAATTAAACATCACTTTGCCCCTGGATTTTTCAGGCTTCTTTTTCATCTCACACTCCTCCTTCTGCTTTTACTATTCCCCACATCGATTTTCTTAAATTCAGAATATTTCTGTACATTCAGTGTGTGGATTGTTTTTGATGGCAGAAGCTATCAAAGACTTACTGAAAGAATTAGTCCTCCTTTACCAAAAGGAAAATTCTCTTGGTTTTGAGTCAAATCAAAGCCCAAGGTCAGTGAAAAGAAGAAATAAATGAGTCCCTCTTTCATACATTGCATATTTTTAACCTACAAATCAGCTCCCCAAGTGGAACACTGGCAAATAGGAGCAGCTTTCGTGATCACTGTAAAGGCAATTGCCATCTTGTCCAAGGTTTTATTTGGAGGCAAAAGAAAGAACTTAACCTCATTTTCTTGGCCCTTAACTTCTAGGGGAGACATGTTTCATTCTTTTCCTTTCTAAGGTTGATATTCATTCCCTTGGGTGAGGTGTGGGGTAGGGGATGGGGAAAGATGGATATGAGGTCCCTATGCAAGTGCAGTGGTTTTATTAGCACAAATAACTGAGACAACGGCCCTGTATTTGGAACAGCCTATTCAGGAAGCAAGACTAGATGCTTCCCCCTCTGTGAAGTCAAGGCATCACTTCTTGACTTCATGCATGGTCAGAGGTTTTATGGGAAGTACTGAAGATATGGCCTTATCTGTAAGGAGTGCATCATCTGAAAGGAACATGCTTATATAAACACAGGAACTCTTACCATTGTTCTCAGAGTTCTATTCATTAGTTTTCCTTCTCTCTCCCTCCCACTTTTCCTTCCTCCCTCCCTCCTCTCTCCTTCACTCCCTTCCTTTCTTCCTTCCTTCCTTCCTGTCTTCCTTCCCTCCTCCCTTCCTCCTTCCCTCTCTCCCTCCCTCCTTTCCTTCCTTCCTTCCCATCTTCTCTCCCTCCCTTCCTTCCTCTTCTGATGAAGAGAATCCTCTTTTCTATGTCTATCTTCTATGCTACAGTTTCCCATCAATAAAACATCTCTGCCTGAAGTTCAGGGCCAGTATTTGAAGATCGTCACCCTCTATTCAACACAATAAGAGGCTACCTACTTTGTCAAATGATTTTTCGCTCCTATTTATTTTAGAGACTGCACAGAGGAATCAATTGCATTTCTCAGTATGGTCCATGTAGGGCTCCTCTCTGGCTTTTCCTCCCCCTCTATCCTTGATTTCCCAGCTAGTCCCTGACTCCTCATCCCAGGCCCACTGTAAGGTGTTTTATATAAGTGCTTAAATAATCAAATGATGTGTACTCTTTTAATAAAATATGTTAGGTCATTTTATATATGTATATATGCTTTAATTTACATATGCTTTATGTATATATGCTTTAATTTACATAAATAGCATTGTGGTGTAAGCTGCATTTTTTTTTTTTTTTTTTTTTTAATTTTCCCACACAACACTATGCTCTTACAGTCTGTCCATATTGCTTCTGGTTGCTGCATAGAACACCACAGTACACACATTGGCCTTTGCCACTGTTTAACACATACATTAGAGGCAGTGAGAAGGGAATACCTTTCAGAGAGAAGAGATAGAGAAAATTACAATTACATAAAACAGCAGATAATGCAAGGGCAAATCTCTGTTTTTGAATAAATTACATCCCTGGTGAGGGGGGTAAACCCCACCATGTCCCTATGTAGCTGCCTGAGCTTCCCTTTGTGGCACATGCTACATCTGTAATTATAAGTTATTGGGGGTGATTATTGGTAAGCATCCAAGGGTTCCTGGAGTGCAGGACTATGCTCCCTTGTTCCCTGCTGCATTTGCAGTGCCTACATGGCTGAGCACTTAGGAGATGGAAAAAGTTCCATATTTATTGGACAAGTACAAGAATCAGTGGACAAATGAATAATAATGGGGATATAATAATTAATAATGAAGATATTATAATAATATATCTGGGAGTCAGACAAACTTAAGGTTCAATCCTGTCTATACCACTAAGCAATGTAGTACAGCCAGGATTGAACCCTAAATTTATCTGGACTCTGGATTAACAGAGTCACTGGGATGATTATGGAATATAAGGACAGAGAGACTCACAAGGTACTCTGTCCTTAGTGAAATCTCATCAAAAGGAAATATTTTCAATCCAACACTATAAGGGTTAAGTATTATGCAAGGGCTACAGCAGCATACATAAACAGCAAAGATTAGAGGCATCAGGGGATCACAGGGTTTAGAATGGTTTTCTACTCCATATGTAAGTATACTAAATGTAAAAGCTAAAAGCTGTGAATAGAAATGCTCCTAGTTGTGGGCTGCAAAGAGAGTCAAGTCAATGTACTATGTCTTGCAAAATCAGGACCACGGGTTGCATCAGGACCATTGCATACCTGACTGAGAAATGTAAAAGAGATTTTTACAGAAACAACTATAAGTATCTATCTTGGGGATAGAAACCCAGAGGAAGGGGCATATTCAGCTGTACCAGGTACTAAAATGTTTAAAATCCAACTTTCTCTTTCTCCAAGGACTGATTACATTCCAGATGTTAAACAAAACTAGGAAGAAGCAAGGAAAGAAGATGGAATAAATGGAAATAGGAAGTGAAGTTCAATATTCTGACTATAACAGAGATCAACAAACCATGGCCCATGGGCCAAATCCAGCCCGCAACCTGTTTATGTAAATAAAGTTTTATTGGAATATAGACACATCCATTTGTTTGAGGAGTATCTATGGCTATTTTTTTTTAAATTGAGACAGAGTCTCACTTTGTTGCCCCTGGTACAGTGCCGTGGCATCACAGCTCACAACAACCTCCAGCTCTTGGGCTTAGGCAATTCTCTTGCCTCAGCCTCCCAAGTAACTGGGACTACAGGTGTCCGCCACAACGCCTGGCTATTTTTTGTTGCAGTTTGGCCGGGGCCAGGTTTGAA
>CAUYQV010085637.1:0-34384 GCA_963574575.1 Galagoides demidoff
CACCACCTAGCCAGACCACTATGTAGTCACTAGACAATCCCCCCACCCCTCAACCTACACCAATCCCAATCTTACCTATACCATAGGAACCCCTAACCACCAATCAAAAATGTACTCATGCCCAACCTCACCCTTCTTGCTTTCTGTACCCTATAAAAACCTTTCACACCACAGGCTCAAGGCTCATCCCTCGGTGTGTTCACCTCATGTTTTTATATCGGAGTGTGTCTTGGACTGTCTCTTCGGGGGGTCCCAGGAAATTCCGGGCACAACAACGTATTGGTATCATTCTCTTTTTAACTCTGTTGTGTAAGAAGATCAGTTATTATTACTCCTATCTGCCACATAAATAAACTAAGACTCAGGGAAATTGAGTGGCAGTCTTTTGGGTTACACAGCTGGTACAGTAAAGAATCCCAAATCCAAAATGGTTCAACACTCAAGACTGTTTGGGTGCTAACGTGATGATCAAAGGAAGTGCTCATTGGGGCATTCCAGGTTTCAGATTTGGGGATTTGGGATGCTCGCCCTATACATATAATTCAAATATTCCAAAATTCCAAGTAAACTGAAATCCCAAACACTTCTGGTCCCAAGCACCTTAGATAAAACACATTCAACCTGGGTGAGTCTCAATTACTAGTCCTTGGAATTACTCCTGGAGGTTTAGGAACCTACCTAATGAATTTCCAGTGCCCTTTGTATTACATTTCTTAGTAAGTAGGACTGTGACTACCTACTAAGCACCTACTATGTGTCAGTTGCTTTTCTGGAAGCCTGATCTACAGAGGTGAACAAGACAGAAAATGACCCTGTCCTCTTGGGGTTTATTTTCTTAAAAGGAGAGAACGACAATAAATGGGTTAAACAATAATGTGGTTGTGTGACTGCAGTGCTGTGAAGAAGGGGGAGAAGCTGTGGGGGACTGGGGATGAGAGCACTGGAGACCTCCCCTCCTCCAGGGGGCTGAGAAAGCCCCAGAACCCCACAGAGTTTGCCCAGGAGCAAGAAATGCAGGAAGAACATTCCATGAAAGTCAACATCTATTCCGAAGACCTGGATTGCCACAAGTCCAGAAGGCAGGAGGGAGGTCTTTGGGGAAACTGTCTTATGATGAAAGGTGATAAAGGAGGTCCTGACAAAGGACTTCTTTTTCTTGATTTACCTGGAGTCAAGTCTGAGAAGATTGTGATATACATTTAACAAAATAGGGGCAGTTTATGGAACAATATCATCAAAATGCTTTCCACCCATAGATGGATCTCAAAAAACATGATCTTGGGCGTTGTGAAAGGATTGCTGATTTTGGAGACGAAATGTTCTTAAAAATTCTAAATTTAGAACAAACATTGTACATTTAAGAATTTGAGTGTACTTTGCAAAAAACCTACTTAACAAATCGTCAGCACTGGAAGTGTTTGATTTTCTTGCCCAAGGAACTCTCGTGGTTTTTCATGATAATGATTATTTGGGTGACGCCCGGCTTGGCAAGCTGCACACAGGCAGGCTAGACGAGGTCCTGCCTGCCAGTGAGATACTATCAAAGGACAGGTACGTTTTAAGCACGGATCATCTTTGCTTTCAGCTAAAAACTTCTCCTAGCCAGAATTTTCTCCAATTACACAACAGATAAAGGATCCCTCATACATTAGACTGTTTTCACATTCATTTGACAAGCTACAGCTCGTCTGCTAAACGTAAAGCACATTCAGTTGTAAACTGAAGCCCAGGGAACAGAATGTTCTCTGTACTTGGAACCTCTAGGCACTATGCCTTCTTCTTCTTTTTTAATACTATAGAGCTTGTGTAAATGAATTTAGCCCTTCCTCTAACCGATCCTAATTAAGATAAAAAAAAAAGATATGCCATGCAGTGTATTAAACAGGAGAGATGATTTCATGTTGTTAGCACAATCGAGTTGATTTTTCCCCCACAGTTTTCAAAAAACGTCCACTGTGTGCCATAATGGTAAAGATATATAAATGGGAGAACTGTCACAGGAACAATGGGGGTCTGCTGCGCCCACTGCAGTGTCGAGCATTGGATGTGGTTTTCCATTTTGCCCAGAGGCCAAATTTTCACTGGGCCTCAGAGAAACTGTGTTTCCTCCTGGGGGAGGTGGGCTATGCCCAGGCCCGATCTCCTCTGCTCAGCTGTGTCCTGCAGAATCAGGCAGAGACATCCCTTCTAGCTCTCACTGGTGACAGCAGGGGTGTGGAGGAGACTACTGGGGAGGGAGGGGACCCCACATAGGGGGCGCTTTCCCTGCCAGGTCCATGCATGCAGAGGGTCTATTGCTTTTCTCATGGGACCCTCACAACACAATGACACTAATTTGTGTGTTGTCTGCACTTTAGACAGGAACAGATTTAGGCTCTCAGGGGAAAAGTGGCTTCCCAACCATTGGAGGGGAAAGGGGACCCTGCAGAGGCCAGTGTATAGGCAGTTGCTCCTTAGCTGCTAATGCCCTGGGTCACGTTTGGGTGTGATGCTGCTGGTATGGGAGGGGGGCTCTCTCCTCCCCCATCCCTTTGGCTGTGCGAAAGGCCTACGGTGCCCTGCGTGGAAGGCACTGGAAGTTCTTACTCTCCCTGCCTTCTCCAGAACATCTCTCCTTCTGCTCTTCAGGGTCTGAAGTGGCCCCAAATCAGGGATAGACTTTCTCTTCAGACAGGAGAGGAGGGAAACTGCAAATCATCATGGCAACTTTATGCTCCCTGGGTTGTCAACGGCTAATATCATGGCTCATCCCAAGACGTGTTCAAGGACGGCTCTCCTGGGTGGAGAGACGCTGTCCTGCCCATGTGGAGGGACAGGGCTCAGCCACAGCAGGATGAGGCCAGAGCAGCGAGAACTCATGGAGGAGGCCAAGGGCAACGTCAAGTCTTGCAATACACAACATTTCTCCACTGGATCCTTAGAGACTGACTCCTGCTCTGAGTGTGACTGGACCTGGGCAGGGAAGCTGCCGCTCATGTGCCGATGTCAGGTGGGAAGCAGAGGAGTGTGGTCCCTCTACAGAGCTCTGTGGGACAAGGGGGAGTCTTGGTGGAGGTTTCCTTGTTTATATGAGGCAAACTCTCAACCCCTGGTTGGCGGGAGCAATGAAAGAAAGAAGAGCAGGGTGGTGGCTTTGACCTGCCCCTGCAGTAGGTGACAGGTCGCAGCAGGCACTGGTCAGGCCAGGTCTCCATCACGGGAGACCATGGCCGCTGTTTTCTGTGGGAAGTGCGGGGATCCTTCTGGGTCAGGAGACACCTGTTCTCATTTCCCCAGTAGGTGGATTTTCTTGGTCTGGTGACACATGTCCATGGATGACACAATCTTGGCCCCTGGAGAATAAGAAAATGGGTCTTTGCAGATGACAGGGGGACAAATGTGGAGAAAGGACCTGACTGAGTAGGACGGAGTCTGGAGGGGATGGGCTGGGTGGGGAGGGTTTCAGGGGCAGAGGACGAGCCTAAGAAGAGCAGGGAAGACAGAGAGGGGACAGAAGGAGTCAGGTGACACCCTTGGGGCCAAAGCATCAGCTGAGAGATTTGCCTAGGAGGATTTTGAGGATTAGGTGAAGGGGAAGAAGAGAGGAAAGAGACACAGAGGAGGGGGGATGTCAGGTGGCTGGGGAAGCAGAGCAGGGCAGAACATGCTGCCCGCTGCTGGGGACAGGCCCCCACCCGCTACTCACTGCAGAGAGCTGCTTTGCTGGCTAGGTCAGCAGGTGTGAAGCCTCCTGGCCCTGGTTGCAGCTATGGGCTTGCTCCAAGCTCATCGCTGCAGTGACAGCCTCACTGTCACGGCTCCCAAGGGAACAGTTCTATGTGCTGTGCAGTCTTCCTGAGGTCTGGCATTTGTCAGCAACGCGGTTCGTTTTAAATGTCCTCCTGCTCGACAGACCCACAGCGGCTTCTGACTGGAGCCCCACGTCCTCACAGCGGCTCTGCTCAGGCTCCCTCTGCGGTAGCGGCTCGGTTGTGCTCCCACCCACCCAGTGTCGGCTGAAGTCCTGAGGATTTCACAGTGTGGCTGTACTTAGAGACAGGGCCTTTAAAGAGGTAATTAAGGTGAAATGAGGTCCTGGGGTGAACCCTGATCCAGTATGACTGCTGTCCTTATCAGGATAGGTGTTGAGGACACAGACACCTGGGGACATAGGAGCAGGTATGTCCTGCCCCTGCTCAGAGGGACAACCCTGGGAGGACACAGGGACAAGACCACCCACTGCAAGCAGGAGGGCAGGAGAGAGGCCCAGGAGAGATCAAGCCCGTCGTACATGGATCTTGAACTTCCGGCCTCTGTTGTCTGAGTGGCCCAGCCTGTGGCACTTTGCAGGGCAGCCCTGGGGAACTGTCCTTCATTTCTCTCCAGCTTCTGTGGCTTTGCTGTTCCTTGGATGCCAGGGCTCACTCCTGCCTCTGGACCTTGGCACTGGCTGGCTGTCCCCCTGCCTGGAGGGCCCTTCCCCTGCCCACTTGCTCAGAGCAGCTGTCCTCGCCTGCTCTGGAACCTCCCCATAGCTCCCGCTTCAGCAATGCTTCTCCAGCCCCGCCCTACCCCCTGCACGTCTTTCCTTGACTCTTGTCACTGCAGACACACTCAGCTCCACTGTCCCTCTGCCTCAGGTATGAGCGCTGTTGGGGAGTTTTGTTGCAGCTGTCCCGGCTAGCACAGGGCCTGCAGAGGTGGCTGTTGCGTCATCTTTTTTTTAGTCCAGTCAGTCTTGGCCTTGAGACCTTTCTGCCTTGGACACAGTGTCTGCCACACTCGGAGGCATAGCTGAGGGTGGTCACAGGCCGAGGCTGGTGACTGGGGACCATCTACATGGGAGCAGCAGACCCAGGACAAGGACAACAGTGTTTTTCTTCCCAAAGGAGAGCCCTCCCCCATACTGAACCAGGCACTGTAACACGTGAATTGAGTGTGAGTTGTATTTAATATAACGCTAGTTTGAGCCCGGGGCCTCATGATGCACATATAACTCACGGGTCTCTTGATTTATCTTGACCTAATAAAACAGCATGGCCCCAAGGAAACATTTTTTTTCTAGTGCGGCAGTAGATGTGTTGAAATGCAGCCACACCTCACATCACGTACGTGTGCATTTGGCTATAAAATAATTTGCAAGAATTTTTATGCACTTGTTTAAAAACATAAGTTATGTTTGGCTATGATGCCTAGCCAATCAACCTTTAGACTTGGGAATGCTTTCAAAGTCATATTATTTGACAATAGACTTTTTCTGAACACCAAATTTAGTTCTTTTAAAAGTTGATAAATATTATGTGGTATACACACTTAATTTAAAGGATTGGTTTTGTTTGTGCAGATTTCACATTTTACAGACTAGACATATTTTTCCTCCCCCAATTTTAAATATTTTTCTTGAAGTCCCATGAGTAGCTTGTGACCTGGGGCCCAGTGGCTAAAATGATCCCAGGTAGGGCCCACAGCAGGGCAGCCAGAGAGATGAGGCCTGCAGGTCGGGAGGCCAGGCCATCTGGGGCTGAAGTCTACTCTGCCACTTTCTGGTGGTCTGAGCAGGGGACCTTCTGTCTCTGTGACTCTGTTTCTGCTGCAAAATGATGGTGATTCTAGTATCTTGCCTTCCTAAGAGCCTGCGAGGGTGAGGATGAAATGGGGTACACGCCCCCACGTGCTCAGCACAGGCTAGCGCCTGATGCTGTGAGCAGAGGCTCTAAGAATGGCCCGGGAAGGGCTGACATTTCAGGGGCTTTAGGAGGAAGGGAGACAGGAGCAGGAGACAGAGGTGGGAAGGGAAGCCACACAGGGAGCTGTGAGGACGGAGAAGGGAGTGGGAGAGGGAAGCCACGCCGAGGCCCGAGCACAAGCAGGACCATTTTGGAGGAAGTGAGCACATGGCAGCAGACCGTCCACACACACAGCTGAAGGACTGTAAAAATCACCGCGCAGCTGACAGCAGAGTGTGAAGCGATCTTGATAATCAAGGGGGAAGTAAGATGGCTCTGTGACCTGTAAAGTATTTTGCCAAAACATTCTAGTTGTCAGAGTTATAAATGTACAGTATAGGGAATAAAACATAAAACTATGTTTATTTTGCACTCTGTGGTTTCAATGCTCTAAATATTGAGGGCTAAAGTGTTTTATTTCGTTGCAAAGAACTGTCCCACGAGTGGTGTGAACAGTGCTGGCCTCCTTCTCATCACACCGAGCCTCCCTCCTGTGCCTTGGGGAGCTGCCACACTCCTTCTGAGTCTGAATCAGCTTCCATCGGAAATTTGTACCTATCGGACCTCGGGAGGACTGCACGCATTTACTTGCTGGTACTGACGAGGGTTCGTGACGCTGCTTTTTGAAGTCTGATGACTAACGGAGGCCTTGGGGTTGTTTCCAGGAAGGAAAGGATCTAAGTAAGTCCGCGTGAGTGGAATGCGAGGTTTGGTTCAGGCTCAGCCACTTGACGTCTGTACAACATCGCACGTGACCCAACCTCTCTGTGCCTCAATTTCTGCCTTTGTAACTTGGGGGTGGAAATAACAATGCCTCCTCACAAGGTTGCCCTGAGGATTAAAGGAGCCAAAACACATAAAATGCAGCGCGTGGCGCACAGTAGGAACTGTAAATGTGCGAATTATTATTTATATTCTTTACAATAGCTAACACTGAGCACCGCCAGAGCACGGGGCAGTGCCAAGCAAACCACAAACAGGGCCTTATCCAAGCCCTAACAGTCCTAAAAGGTGGATCGATAATGTGTATTTTGCAGATGAGGAGACTGAAATTTGGAGAGATAGTTAATGTACCCAGGGCCACAACGTACCCAAGTTTGTCTGACTCTAAAGATAAAGCTTTGTAAACACTTTGTTATACTTCTCCAACCACCAACCTCTGGGAACATCTGGTCAATAATAGTTCCTATATACATCGCTAATGAGCTATATTAAGGTCTACACGTAGTATTATATCTAAATTGCTTATCATATAACTCGGCAGGCTGTGTACATACCCATCCTTATGCCCCTGTCACATAACATCCTAAGAGCGTTTCTGGCCGTGTCCTGGAAAGCAGATGCCCACCCCCGGTGTATTCTGTAAGATGCATATAAATTTAGGTGATAGACCGGATCTTCTTGACGGCACCCCCCCACCCTAAAATGATGGAAACAATTTAGGTCTGTGATAATTTCCGGGCAGCTTCAGATTAAATTTCTTGCGATCTACTTTGAGGTGTAAATATTTCTCCTGGGGAATCACGGAGTTCAGCTTTCTAATTTGATTTGGGAAAAAAGGAAGTGAAGTCTGTCTGGTTCATACAGAGCGAGGCGTTTCAGGGCTTTGGGGAGATATTCGGATATCTTGTGTAGGTGTTTTTAATAAGAGAGTTCACCTAATTGTATTTCCTCTCCACTAAATAAGACAAGTCCTACCCTAACGGGCTTAGTCTTTCTAAATTATTTTCTGGTTTTAATTGTGCTGTTTCCCACAAGCACCTAATTTAATTATAAGACTGTAACGCTTCTCTGTGAACAGCGTTCTTGCACATTAGGGATGCTGGGATTCAAATGTTTGGGTGCGGGAGAGTTTGTGGGGACTGTGAGCAGGAAAAGGCCAGCTGCTCACCTGCCTCTGTGGCTCAGGTCTCTGGAAGGTGCCGAATGTAAGGGGCTCAGACCCAGGCAGGTGCTGTGTCCCTGGCCACATCCTGGCGTGGGCTGGAGACCACTCCAAAGGTCTGCCTGAGTCCTCCCATGCGGGGAAGAAGATTTGCTCCAAGACCCAGTTGCCCTTGCTGAAGTGCCAGGAAACGAACCGGGCCTGTAACACTGCAGTGGATTCAGGAAACGTATGTCCCACTAAACAGTTAATGTCTCCAAGTGACAGATCCAGCCAGTTGTTTTGCAAGATCTTTAAAAAACATTATGTTACATGCAAAATAAGGGGAAAAGAGGAGAAGGAAGCCCAATTTGGCTTTAGTGGGAAAACCATGGCTCTTTCTACAATGGGAAGGTTTTAGCTTCCAGGAAATTTGCTCTCAGGGAGCAGCTTCCAGGCTGTGAGGTGCCCTGGTAGGTAGGGAACTCAAGCCAGCTTGCCTCAGTGGCTCCAGCGTGCTTCTGGTCAGGCAGCAAAAACCACCTGAGGCTGAGGATCTATTGGGGGCTGGGGGCGGGTGGACACCCTGGGCTGCTTAGAGGGGAGGGAGGCAGAGGGCAGGGCCCTGCCAGGGCGTGTCCAGGTTGGCATCAGACCTGGACTGAGAAAACTAAATAGCAAGGTAGGAACACCAGAGGAAAAGAAGATACCGGCATTTTAACTGGGGGGATTGCCAGCCATTTTTTTCCCTTCTCTGAATTTTCTAATTCTAAAATAATCTTTAATGATTATGGAAATGCATCATTGTGTATGTGTGTGAGAGAAAGAGAGGGTGAGAGAGAGAGAGAGGGAGAGAGAGAGAGGAGAGAGGAGAGGGGGTGGAGGAGAGAGAGAGAGAGAAGAGCAGGAGTGGGACAGCTATCTTGACTGATAATGACGACAATCTCAGTTTAAGTAAATGTTAGAAAGAACAAGTTTCCCCAAAGAGAAAAAAGTACAAGCCGTAATAACGGATTCTGGGTTCTTTCATAGCAAGTGAGGAAAGGGGACAATGTTGGGGTTGTGTCGTGGACACTCCCAGGGGCTGTCTCCTACAGCAGTAGTGGGAGATGTGTCACAAGAGCAAGGGTTTGAGCCTTGGGTTCCAGGCTCTGCAGGAGAGCATCACTGCGCTGAGGTGATGGACTCAAACCTATTGTATCCTGTCAGTTTTAATGTTCTGTCTGGAAGGGAAAGAGAGAGAGGGAGGGAAGGAAGGGCAGGAAGGAAGGAAGGAAGGGAGAGAGGGAGGGAAGGAAGAGGGAAGAGAGAGGGAAGGGGAAAAGACGCTGGCATTTCACCGCAGTCATGTTTAATCTGTAGAGCGGAAATATTTTACAATATACCTGCAGTTTCCTGGGCAGGTCCTTGTGTGCAGGAAATTGTTTCCCTTTCATACTTCCTGATAACGCTGGAAAACAAAAGCCATCCTTGGGTATAATTTTAAAGGCTGGAGGGAAGGCAATTTTAATGGAAAGGAAGCTTTGATGAATGCAAATGGCAGCACCCCAGTGGGCTCCCCTGGAAATCACCGTGGGATGCAGTTGTGGGCAGCAGGGTGATGTGATCAGACAGGACACTGGAGCAAGGGGAAGCCAGGAGGGCAGGGCTGCGTGTCCAGGGTCTATGGAACCAGTAAGGGTGCGTCCTGCTTTCAGACTTGGGTAGGTTTTAATTCTAAAAAGCTCATTGCTTGGATGGAGCTGCTCCTTTCACGGTTAGTGCTGGCGCGGGAATGGGTAAGGCTGCCCAGAGTCTCTCCTGAACTCCACTTCCCACTCCCATTCAAGCCCTCGCCCACCTTTTGTTCGTCTACCAAGACTTTCTGGATGAATTCCTCACGTCCCTGTACACCTGCTCAAAAGGAAGCTCTGTCCTAGGTTGAGGCTGGGTGGTTCAACATACTCCCAACGTCCCGTTTTCTTGGATCTAAACATCTGTAGACTCTGTTTATTATTATTTTTTAACCTCAAGTTCCTGGGCTGAGTAGACATTTCAAAAAAGATTTTCCAAATGCTTTAAAATTTTTGAACAGTGGCTGGTATAGTAGAGGACATCAGCAAATATTTGCTGACTGAAGACATGAGAACCGCAGTTAGTGGAGGTGGATGCCCTTGGTCACTGTGACCTTCCATGGTGCTGGAGTCTCAGACCAATTTGCAGCAATTATTTTTTTTTTTTGAAGACTTGGTCATGCTTCACTTAAGATGTTACACTGAATGTATTTTTAAATAAAGAACTATCTTTTCCACTTTTCTGTTCAAATTCTTAACCTTGATGTTCAAAGAAAATAGAAAATGAAATCAACCTTGGAATTTTGTGCAGCTCTATGATTCCAAAATGAGGGGAAGCCAGTTTTCATCCCCTGCTCAGCCTGTAATTCTCTTCTCCAGGGTGCCATTTCCAGATACAAATTGCAGAAAAATATTTTGAGATACCCTCAACCCAAATATGCTTTCAAAAGTACATTTCTTTCGAAAATATTGGAGTTCTGTCCTTTGTGTTTGGTTAGAAGGTAAACCTGGATTTGTATTTCTAGAAGTTATTTTCAACAAAGATATTTGAAGGAAACAATATTTTAGAAAAAAATCAGACAGAACAAAGCATAGACATGACTCTTTTTTTCCAGATACTTTTTGGCCTTTATAAAGGCTAAATCCAGAATAGGTACGAATAATGTATTCTAAAATAAACAGGATATTTTGTCAAATTATTTGCCTAATAAAATTAAATTCCTTAAAAAAGGATTTTTGCCCCCTGATTTCAAAATGGTGTGCATAGGAAGAGGGGGCATTGAGGTGGTTCAGAGCTCGTGGAGTCAGAAACCTGCTTTGGGGCTCAGTGCCCATAGCACAGTGGTTAAGGCACCAGCCACATACACCGAGGGTGGCAGGTTCAAACCCCACAGGGCCAGCTGAACAACAATGACAACTCCAACAACAACAACAAAAGAAACCCACTTTTGAATCCAGGGTGCCCACGTACTAAGGGTATAGCTATGGGCAACTTACTTGTTCTCATTCTCCCTTGTTTTTTCCATCTGTAAAATGGGAACATTGATACCACCTAAATAACTTAATAACTATTGCTATGGTATAAATATGTTTATACAAAATTCATGTTGAAACTCAATGCCCTTTGTAACAGTATTGAGAGGTGGGGTCCTTGGGGAAGTGATTAAATCCCAAGGGATCAGAATGGACTAGGGCCTATTGAAGGGCAGCAGGGAACTAGCTTAGGCCCTTTTTGCCTTTCCATTCCCTTCAGCATGCCTCTGACACAGGGATCATCCGAGGGGACGGCCCTTGTATCAGGACATAGCAACCGGGCGCCATCTTGGCAGCAGAGGAGCAGCCCTTAGCAGACACTGAACCTGCTGGTGCCCTGGGCTTGGGCTCCTTGGCCTTCAGAGGCGTGAGAAATACATTTCTGCTTTTTATAGATGTTTGTTTGGTCTGTGGTCTTTGGTATAAAAGCTCAAACAGACTAAGACACACATCAGAGACTCGGAGCTATACTTTGCACAAAGCGAGTGCTCGATTAACCTTGAGGAACAATTTGGCAAGTCTGTAAAAGCATAATGAACACAATAAAAGCTATTCATTTCCACCACTCGCAATGCCACAAATAGCATTTTAGCGGTTTTCTTTCAGTCTTTTTCAATCCATCTTGTAGTCTGTTTGAGAGTTTACTATTTATAAAGAGTTTACTATTTATTTTGGGTTCAGTGAAGCAATAAGACCTTTTCTTTCACTTGAACGCCCACAAGCCTGTATTTATGCTACTTAAATTGTTTTTGGACATCTCCTGCCCCTTTCATAGTTTTTGTAACCATTTCTCTATTGTTGCACATTTAAGTTGTTTCCAAGAACATCAAGGCATATTTTAAAAATAATAATAGTTCCATCTCATATTATAGGAAACTTATCCAAACCATAGAGCCATTCTCCCCTGCCTGCAAGTAAAGTAGTTTTGAAAACCCCACAACATGTGTTGAAACGTGATGAAAACAAAGCTTTTTAGTGTTGAGAAAAAGGTGATCAGGTATGGTCTGAATAACAAGGGTACAAGTGAACTTTTCTAGAAGTAGAGTATAAATGTTTTAACACAATAACTAAGTTAACGACGCAAAGTCTATGTTAACCAGTTTGATGAAAACATTTCAAATTGTATATGAAAACATTACACTGTGCCCCATGTTTGCATTAATGTATACAGCTATCATTTAATAAAAAACCCCAAAACATTGAGCACTTTACATCTCCCACATACAGCACCTCTCCCAAATACTTCACATAGTTAGCTCACACCTCACAGCCACCTCAGGAGGTAATTTTCTTATCCTCACTTTAGAGATTAGGAAATGGAGGCGCTAACAGGTTACGTGACTTGTCCAAGGTCATCACTCCAGTAAACTGCATAGTTGGGGTCTGGACCCAGGCCTTCTACCTCCAGTAACTTACTCTACACTATCTTTTTATGTAGGGTATTTTATTGTGGGTATTTAGTCAGAAATACTCTACTGTTGATTTCCTTTCATTGTTCTCTGCTGGGAAGAAAATAGAAAGATCAAGCACATTTTGGTAAACTGATATGTTTTCTGAATCTAACAGAGAAAGCTTGGATGGACTTTCACATGAAGAACTATTCAGGCATCTGGTTTTCTGGACTCCAACTTAGAGTTGGATCGCAGTTTCAGTGGGTTGCTTCCCACCCTGTTTTAAATTGGGTTATGGTATGACTTTGGAGAGAGTGACTGCGTTATTTTAGAAAGAACTTTTTTAAAAATTTTCACAGGCCAGCACTATTTCACTGAAGTCTACATCTGTTATGAAGGAAGCACACAGCTGGAAAAAATAGAGCGTTGACTGTTATTTTCTGTGTCAATGTTTCCCCGTCTGCTGCCCAGACACATTTGGGCAACACGCTTTCCAGTTTTCTGCCCTTTTCCAAATTGCTGAATTAATAAATATTGATAACAATCCAACATCCACATACACTCTTTCTTGGAGATTGTGGGACAGTAGATAGAGGACAGACAATCCAACGGGTGTTTTGGGGGTGGGGTGGGAGTCCTAATTTTTTGTTCTATTTGGAATGAGGTGACACTTGTCTTCTTCCTGATCAGCGACTTCTTTTCCAGAGACTGATGAAAGATGAAACAGAAAAATAAGAAATGAAAAGATAGAGGACCCTGCTCTCTTTCTAACTGCAATGTCTGTGGTGAACTTGAGCCTTCCTGGTAAACAGTGTGGTTGCTTTGTGGGATCAGCCTCATTTAAAAAAAAAAAAAAGTCTTTTCCTGGGAGCTGCTGGACATCTCTCATTCTTTTCAATATCCTTCTTTATTGCCCAGTTGTGAGTCATAACCTTCTCTCCCTGTCTTTCCCCCAATTTTCAGGAAACTGAGATTTTTATAATAATCACTCTAATTAGAGGTTATTTAAAACTGAAAATGAATCCAAAGGTGAGTGTCCACCCAAAAGGGTGGAGATGCAAAATATAAAAGACTAGGTATTTGCCTTTAACATTTCAGGTTTCAGGAACATTCCATTTTAGACGCTTTTCCTTGAAAACTATGCAGACTTAAGCTAGCTTTTAGGGGAACTAACGTCCTTAAATTGAACTTTTGCTACTTTCTAAGTTTACTTACATAGGCATGATAAGTACCTGTATTTAAACAGGATTCTAAAGGACAGATCTTTTTATTTGGAAACGACCGTCATGGCTTTGTGAAGTAGTAAGACACGCGGCGGGGGGGGGGGGGCACGATCATCCATAATTTATTTGCATATGAAAAGAACACAAAGGTAACAAGAAAACGTTTCTCATTAAATACGAAGGGCAAAACTGGGGGGAGATTCCAACTGCTGAGTCTCAACGAGGCTCCCTGGGATTTGGTTTTGCTCCCTGGCCCGGTTCTCCCGCTTAGGGGCGGACAGGCTGCGGGGCGCGCCGCTGGGCCCGCGTCGGGGCTCTCCTGCCACCCGGCTGCTCGGAAGCTGTCTCTCCAACAGTGACGAGCCCTCACCCCTTTAAGGGCCTTTTATTCCGCTTCGTGGCGGGCCCCCCCAGGGCAGCGCAGGCGTCCCGTAGGGCTTCGAGATGCTCCCCGGCCCCTTCCCTTGGCCCCAGCGCGCCCGGGCGATGTCCGTCAGTCCTCCGGTGACCCGGCTCGCGCTCCGAGAGCGCCCAGCGGCGGCGCGTCCCGGGCCAGCGTCGCGCAGCATTTGCCTCGAGCGCCACCGCCTGGCCCGAACGGGGACCACCTCCGCCCGTCACGGAGGCCCGAAAACGCTGGAAATGGAATTTCTAGTTTTTGCACAATTCTCTTCCTTTTTCCATTTTCCGTAAAGTGACGAGAGGACGGACATTTTCACTTACTAACACGAGCAGCTTTCCTGCGAATAAACACACATTTCCCTTGCGATCACTTGGGTTTAAAGATACCAGAGTGCGATTCATCCTACACCCTCAACTAATAATTATATAAATTATATTCTTTACTCAATGGGATGGATAGGATGTGCTTTGGCGATATAAAAATACAATATCAGGACCAGGCAGGAAACGCTCTTTTCTCGCCATTTTTACCCGGCCAGCGCTCCCTCCATCCACGTCCCTGTTCGGCAGTAGCCCGCCCTTCACGGGGGCCCAGTGCACCCAGCATCCCGGCTCAGGGCCTGCGGCTCAGGGCCTGTCCTGGGCACTGACGCTGCACGACCAGGAAGTTCCAGCCTGCGTGGGAAGTTCCAAAACGTATGTGCATACCGTGGACCCGAAAAGAAGGGGCTGACGCACAGAAAGTGATTTAAAGACTTCACTTGAGTCAAAATAAGGGCATCTGCCTGGAAGACTCAAACCCAGGTAACCTTGGACGAGAGCTGTTTGGCCTGTGCTACAGGCAGGTTTTTAAAGGCAAAGAAAGCAGACACAGGGAGTGGGCTGACACGAAGTTCTCTCTGGGATTCTCACTGGTTTACCAAAATAGCATTAGTTAGTGGTCAGCTGTACATTAAGGTATAGGACGTGGGATATGGTGTCTGGTGAGACATTATTAGGGTAATTCACAGCTACCCGTGGCAGTGGCAAGCAGTTTCCGGAGATGAATACACAGCTCCAAGTGACTGCTGTCTCCTTGTAAGGACTCTCTGTACCCAATAATTTGGAGGGACTCCGATTCCTCAGATGGAAGTTCTTCTTTTCTCTCCTTAGTACTTCAGGGCATGTGTATATTCCGTGTGTACCCGTGTGCCCCCACCCCTGAAAGCAGCCCCCCCCCAGCAAGGAAAGACAATGTTAAGCTTTCTGTCCAATTTTATTCTTACCTCAAAATCCAACATTTCTTTTTTTATAATGTATATAAAATTATTAGAGTATTTGTATTTTATTTACAAATCAGTATTTTAATAGATATTAGGTGTGTGGATTAAAAAATTGAAGTTTGCCAAGAAGATGGTAGTAGATGAAAATGACAGCTTGGGGGTCCTCTGTCCAAGGGAAGGCTCCCTTTCCCTTCACGGGCTCACAGACTGCATGTGTGCAGGAGGGAGGGATGCATGAGGTTGGCCACCCTCTCCTGACCCCAGTGCCCCTCTGCAGCTGGTGACTTGGCACATAGGGGAATGGGGGCACACAAAGGTGGACAGGTGGGCAGTGTGGGCAGAGGGTGGGAGGGCTCCTCTAGAGAGGAGGGCACTGGAATTGGGGTATATTTTGGGATCTATGTTGTTTGAAACTTCAATTGTGATTTGTAAACAATATTAAGTTTTCTCTAAAGCTTTAAAAAGGTTTTTCTAGCAGAAGTTTGTGACCAAAACCCACCAGTTTAAAGTCACATCAAATCAAGGATGTTTTCAACGTGGTCCTCACCTGCATTGCAAGGCAAGAATTTCATGCAGCTGGAATGGGGAGAGGGGAGGGAGCCCTACAGGTAACTTCGCCAACCTTTGTCTTGGGGGCATTGCTAGGGTGTCTTGTTATGAAACCTGCATTAGTCACTCTGCATCTGTGAAGCTTTCTCCTTTGCTGAACAAATGACAAATGTGCACAGACACTTGGGTGCATGCTAGGCACCAGGGGGCATGGGTTGCTGAGGACTAGAGATGAGCAGGAGCTCGAGCTCATCTTAATATGTTTGTAGTCAAGTCTAACTTTCATTTGAACTGAAAATATAAAAGTTTAAGATAAAAGCATAAACGAGATTGAAAGGAAAATACCTAATACCTAAAAGAAGATGAATGGTAGAGACCTCTCACGCTCTGTAAGATCCTCATTTGCTTATAGGCACCATGTTTATAGATTATCATAACCAATTTGAAAATTTGGAAATCTCTGTAATAAATCTGCATTCTATCTATTTTTGAATATATATTTGTTCAAAGTGGATGGTGCCAACAGAATTAATGCATTAAATTGCAATGGACTGAATATTTGTGTCCCCTCAAAAAATCCTAATCCCAATTTTGATGGTACTTGGTGGCAGAGCCTTTGGGAGGTGATGAGGTCATGTGGGTGGATCCCTCATGAATGGGATTAGTGCCCTTATAGGAAGAGGCTAGAAAGCAGTATTAGCTCTCTTTCTGCCATTTGAGGATGCAATAAGAAGCTGACTGGCTGTACCCTAGAAGAATCATCAGAACCCAACCATACAAGCACCCTAATCTCAGACTTCTACCCTTAAGAACTGTGGGAGATAATTTCTATTGTCTTCAGGTGTTTTCTATGGTACTCTGTTATAACATCTTGAAAAGACTAAGACAATAACTGTATTTATGTGTATATATATATATATTTTTTTTTTCAAAGTAGATGGAGAAAACAAAATTAGTGACCCAAGGACTGAATTGCTATCTTTAAAAGATTATTTTTAATATAGCTTTGGAAAAGTAAATGAGAAACTCCAACATCTAAGAGGAGAAGTGGAAGTGCTATAATCTGCAGCCCTAGCTTTGGAATGGTGATATAAATTATTCTCCAAGTAACAGCTTTGACTAAAATCCTAAAACAAGAATGGTCCCTCTGAGGTGACTCAAGTCACTACAGAGTACAGAAATCCCATCTTGTTTTAAGAGGAAGGCAAAAGACAACACCTGAGATTCTGGTTCACCTATGCCTGGTTGACAGGTGTCAAATTTATCGTTATGTTTATGTTCTATTTAAAAACAGGCTTCCCTTTGAACAGCTGGAGGCCAGAACATTTTATTGGTGTTGGATCTTGTCTCCAACAGATAGCAAATTCCTCATCATATGGGTCATTTGGTGACTGTGTGGGTGAGAGAAATTATAATTTGACCATGATTTGGAAATGTTCTGGCAGGTTCCAAGAGGTGAAATTTCTGGAATTATTGTGTTTGTTTTGCAAGAGTCTGTGGGTGGCCCAGGGTTGGCGTGGAGTTGGGGAAGGGGGTAGGGAGGTGACATTCTGAGCTTTGGTATCTCTGCCAGTTTGGTGTCACTTGGTTGTTGATCTAACTCCTCCTGTTTGTGAGGAAATGTTATTTGTCTTTCCTGTCTGGATTTGTCACTAATCTCAACCAAGTCACCCAGCTGATCTGGGTGTATTTCATCATCTGTAAAACAGGGTTTGAGTAGCTTGGGCAGGCAGCATGGCTGAGCCAAAGAACTTCTAGCTATGGGGCTCCTCTCTGACTTGGGTAGGGGTGCATATTGGCCAAATCTTGCAGAAGTACAATTTGGAACAGCCGCATGCCTGCCCTTGGACCCAGCCACCTGCTGCTAGGAACTGGTCCAAAGAAAACAGTCCAGCATCAGAGACAGAGATTTCTGTACATGTTCATTTACCCTCCCCTCAAAAGGGGAGAAAAGATAAATGTTTAAAAGTAGAAGCATTTCTGAATAAATTAAAGCAATCTGTTCAATGTGATATTGTGTAGACATTACAAATTATGTTTTCAAAGAATACTAGCACAACAAATGTTCATGAGATAATGTTGAAATTATAAAAAAATGCAAAAGTATATTGTGTGATAATAATTTTGCCTCAGGTATTTGATATATACAGGTGCACAAAAAATTCTGGAATAAAAACAATCACATGTAAGCAGAGTTCCTGGGTGACTTAATGTTGTTCATTATTTTCCCCTAAATGTCCAAATTTCCTACAATAAACATTTATTGCTTTCATAATTGGAAAAAAATTACCATAAAGTAGAATTCCAAACCAGAATCAAAGAATGAGGTTTGTGGTCTGATCAGCTTTCTGTCTGGCATGATTAGAGACTCTTCTGGAACTCAGAAGGAGAAGAACAAAGTGCTGCAGACTGAGATTCCAGAGACAGGTCAGTGCGGTGTGCAGCCAAGGTGTGATGTGGTCCCCTTGGCCTCTCTGCGCCTTGGTCTCTTCATCTCTGAAGAGAGGATAGAGTAGTCCACATCCACAGGGGGCAAGGAGTCAACCTATACAACCCCCTGACCCATAGCAGATGATCAGCACTGTTATCATTAATATCTGTGAAGTAAAAAACTAATATGAATTCAACAACTGCTGATTGAGCACCTACTGCTGGGAATGCAGCAGTACAACCATGATGAAGGTAGGAAAAGTCTCTGCTCTCATGGAGCCATGTTTTAGTGGGGAAGACAGACGCAGCAAATACGTAGGGGTGAAAGTGTCAAGAAGAGAAATGAGAGAAAAGATGGGGGTAGTATGCATGTCACGCAGAAGGCCCTGAATAAAGACTGGCTACATGAGTGAGCAGAGGAGTGAGCCATGTAGATACGTGGAAGCAGAATACTAGGGGTAGAGTAAAAAGACAGTGCAAAGGCCCTGTATACTTGGCATGTTTCAGGAACAGTAAGAAAGCTATATTAGCTGGGGTTTACCCCCAACTAGACTCTGAGATAAGGATTCAAAGTCAAGTAGAATATTTGGAAGGTGATCTCAGGAAGTCTTGGTAGAGAACTGGGAAAGTGAGACAGAAAAGGGAAAGAAGCAAAAGCTAGGTGCATTGATCAGCAAGCTGTCACCAGGGGCACCTGTGGTTCCATCCTGCTCAGGGCCTCAGGGAGTATGTCAAATAAGCCCTCCCGATCGATCGTCCCATTCAAATGGTGAGGAAGTGGGGGCATTGGCCCTCCACATCCTGTCTGCCATTAGCTGAGGGCTGCTGTCCAGCACCATGGCCTTCCCTGAGTGTGGGCCCAGGGCATGGAAAACGGAGTGTTGGATGGCAAGTGAGAAACAGGAGGCCCAGTCAGGGGACAATGGCCAAGCCCAGGTCAGGGATGAGTGTGGCCTGAAGCAGGGTAGTAGGGATGAGATATAGTTTGGGATTCTCCATGTATTTTAAAGGCAGTGCCAAGTGATTTTGCTGATGAACTGAATGTGAGGAGGGAGAGAAAGAGAGGACTCCAGGGTGTTCACCTGAGACACTGGTAGAACAGAGCTGCCATTTGTCACAATGGTGAAGACGGCGGCGGCAGGTGGTGACTATGGGAGGGAGAGAGGGGAAACAGGAGATTGACTTCCATTAAATTTGTGAAGCATTTATGAAGGCTATCTTGTTTTGTTTTTTCCTAGAAATTAAAAAAAAGTCCTAGTGATGTTATGAACACTCCAGAAATATTATTTTCTCTCCCTCATTCACTCTTTTAAAGCTCTTTCCAGCTTACTTCTTGTATAGGTGTTCTGTGGTCACAATAATGGTACATCATAAGCAATCAGAAAAGCTCAGCTTTATACCACAAAAAGTATTTATTTTACATCATGTGTCTGGGGATAGATTGTCTAGTTGGGGCTCAGCTTATTCGGTCTGTGCTTTGTGGTCTTGACTGGGTTTGCTCATGCTTCTAGGAGTTTGCTGGAGGTTGGTTGATCACCGCTGGGCTCAACTCTGCTCCCTGAGGCTGTTACTCGCCTGTGGGAACAGAACGCTAATGGGGACATGTCTTCCCGTGAAGAAAGCAAGTAGAAACACGGGAAGCCTTGGGAGGGCTGGGCTCATGCTTGCTGCTTGACCACTTCCACATTGTTTTGTTACCAAAGGAGGTCACATGGTGTTCCTGAAATCAAGAGGTACCAAAACACACTCTGCCGTGTGTGTGTGTGTGTGTGTGTGTGTGTGTGTGTGTGTTAGTGTGCACATATATTGGGGGAGAGGAAACGAATATTTCTGAAAATAATCTGACTTGTTATAATCACTCTCTTACTAATAAATATTAATTGAAATGTGTTAACGCCTATCCAAAGATCCCCAAAGTTCCATCCAGTCATGGTATCAGACCCAAAGTTCAAGATCTCATGGTCTATATCAGGACCAGAGGCAACTCCTCTTGGCTCTTCTGAAGTAAAAGAACAAACACTTTGCTTCCTCCCCTACACACTCACACACACAGTGCAACACAGTGAAACAGACAGCAAAAGCACAGTAAACACACCTCCGACTGGGGTACAGTGGGAGGCCCCCAGAAGTCACTGGCTCATAGCAATTTTGAAACCTTGTTTGGTGAATGTTGCCAGGCTTGCCTGCTCTGTGGGAGGGGAGTATCCCCAGGTTTCATTGGCTGGGTCCGGCTCCCTTGCCCTGGCTCATGCCTCTGTGCTTTGAGCTGCTTATCCCCCTCCTAGAGCGCTTGCGAGGAGCACTTTGGAAAGCATGCTGCTCTTGGTGACTCAGTTTTCTTTCTTCTTGAAGTAAGTTGGAGGATGTGATGATAACATTTTATATATTAACGTGGCTAGACTTTTTGGTACTAATATATTTGGTCAAACATTATTCTAAATGTTTCTGGGAAAGAGAGAAAGGAGCAGGGGGTGGGGGGTGGGAGGATAAAGGAGGAGAGAGAACTATCCAGAAGTCTGGAGAACTCTGACTAATGCAAGGGCCCAGGGAGCTTGTTGTATTTTGAACAGTTCATTTCTGGCTCTCTCAAAAACTTTGTGTCATATATATATATACATAAATATATATATATATACACACACACATATATACTATATATATATCAGTTCCAGTCTACTTCCTGTACTGGAAAGCCATGCCTGTAATTCATTTTGAAACATCCTTCTTTCTTTGTTTATTGGTATTTAGGCATATGAGGCTGCCTTCACATTCCATCCTTAGATTTCCTTAAAGTATTTTTGTACAACTGAGAGGGGTTCTAGACCCCACCTTGGTTCTTGTAAAGTTCTTAACACAGCCATGTGCTTGATTCCATCCTCCTTCTGAGATCAGGCATTATTACCGACTCCATCCTCCCCCTGAGATCAGGCGTTATTACTGACTCCATCCTCCCCCTGAGATCGGACATTAACGGATGCACCCTGGGTTTGATTATTGCCCTCAACCTGTATCCTAATTTGAAAATATTTTGCTGACTGGAAAGGCTAAAAATGAAGAAAAGTTTTACTCTCTAATTTAGCAAGTTCTGAATTTCATATTCCCCCCCCCAATTCTGCTTAAAACCTACTGGCCAGTTCTTTTCTGAGCTCATCTCTTTTTTGAAGTAAATGCTCGTCTGTTGCTAAAAGCATCCCACTCACACTTTCGTATTTGCCTGGGGACTGCTGTGCCCAGATTCATTAGGCTCACGTCCTATTTTCCAGGCTATAACAAGGGGCATCTCTGTTTTAGCATCCTAAAATTATTATTTTCCCACCATTTTCTCAGCCTGTTTAGATTCCTTTACCTCCTGCCACCAGTCCCAAAGCCAATTCAACATATCTGGGGGTTTTGTTAGGTAGCTCCCCTGTACCAATTTCTGTTCTGCTGTGTGTGTGTGTGTATAAGATACAACCACAGAATCTCAGCAGCAGACAACAGTAAGCCTTTATTTAACTTATGCATCTAGGAATTGGTGTGGATTGGGGACCAGCTGATCTAGGCGGGGTTGGCTAGGCAGGGTCTGCTGATTCTGGTGCATTTGCTCATTCACCCAGGCATCAGCAGCAGCTGGCTGCCCTATGGAGGGTTTGGCTGGGATGGTTTAGCTTTGCCCCGGGAATCTCTTACCCACCTCTCAGGACCAATGGTCCAGCCTAGCAGTGTAGTTCCACGTCAGTGGCAGAAGAAAGAGAGGATGAGCAGAAGCCCCTGAAGCCTCCTAACCCTAGGCCCAGATTTTGGACATCCTCAATTGCCTCATTCCACTGGCCAAAGCAGGGCATGTGGATGAACTCAAGGCCAAGCCACAGGAAGGGCACAATTGTCCTTTCCAATCAGCACGAACCTACCTACTCCCCAGTCATTCTAATGATGGCTGTGCTTCTAGAAAAAGTTTCTTTAGAAGCTACAGTTGAACGGTCCTGTGCAGTTTGAGCTAGAGGCAGCCAAAGAGAAATTTGTATGCAATTTATTTTAATGTAATTTTATATTTTATTTTATTTTGAGACAGAGTCTCGCTTTGTCACCTTGGGGTGCCCTAATTCACATCTGCTTTTGCAATTCTTAGACCAGTTGGGTGCAGTGGCTCACACCTGTAATCCTGGCATCATAGCTCACAGCAACCTCAAACTTATGTGCTCAAGCCATCATCTTGCCTCAGCTTCCTGAGAGCTGGGACTGCAGGTGCAATCCATAATGTCTAGGTATTTTTTTTTTTTTTTTGGTTGCAGCCATCATTGTTGTTTGGCAGGCCCGGGCTGGGGATTTGAACCCGCCACCTTAGGTGTATGTGGCCGGCGCCTTAGCCGATTGAGCCACAGGTGCCGAGCCGATATTTTTTTTTTTTTTTTTTTTTTAAGAGATGGGGTCTTGTTCTTGCACAGTCTGGTCTCCAACTCCTGAGCTCAAGCAATCCATCCCCCTCAGTCTCCCAGAGGGCTAGGATGACAGGCGTGAGCCACTGTGCCCATCCTGCATACGATTTTTAGAAGTGGAAGTGAATCAGTGGCTGTCACTCTCCGATGGTCTTTGGATTTGCCAGATGTGGCCGTGGCTAGATGTAGAGGCTGCTGTGGGCTTGGCAGGCCTCCTCCCTCTTCTGCTCTGCCCAGCTCCAGATCCTGACTGCTGGGCCTTCTGAGACCTTGGCTGCAGACCCTCCCAGGTGACAACCACCCAGAACCAGCGGCAGACCTCTATCTGAACTCGGCCTTTGTGGGCTCCCTTTCCTAGCAGGATGTGTTTAGCTTCTTACACTGATGACCCTACACCCACCACCCTCAGGACTTGGGTGACTTCTGTTCCTCCCACAATTATGTAAGGTCTGGTTTCTACAATTATCTGGGACACAGAGAATCTGGGTCCCACCTGACTGGAACTGTCCCCTAAGCTGCCCCAACCCTGTGCCCCCACCACTTCCACAACTCAGCCAGGGACCATTGTCCTTATCTGCCTCTTAACTGCTCAGCACCCAGCTCTTAATTGCTCTGGAGTTTCTGCAGTCACTCCTGGCAGCACAACTTCTGTCCCAAGTCCCTTTCCCTGGCCACTGCTCTCTGCTTCCCACGATTTATCTAACCAAGATAGTAAAAGGCAGTGGATTCCAAAAGGCCAGTGGGCCATTTCATCTTGTGTCTGTGCATCTCAGCAGGCCCTCTGGTGACATGACCAGCCAGAGCAGTCAGGCTCAGTGACAGTAACAGGAAGTTTTGGGGGGAGCAGATAGGGGCTGGTCGAGTCCCCTATGGTACAAGGGGTCTTGGTTCCCCTGAAACTGGGCAGGAGCTGGATTTTGTTCATTCTCATACTTCTTTGCCTAGTCTTGCCTTTCCTTTGAAAAACAGGGTGGTTTTGTCACAATTTGGTGGAATTATAAATTCAAGTATTTTAAAAAATAACTGAATGTATTAGAACTTACATCTCTATTTTTTACTATGATACTTCTTATTTTATATATATATATATATATATGTATTTTTATTTCACATTAATATGAGGGTACTTTTGTTAAGTTACTTTGTGTTTCTAAGGTGAAGTTCAAGTTGAGCCCATCATCCAGAGGGTGTGGGTGTACACTTACACCGTGCCTGTTAGGGGAGAGTTCACCAGTCCCCCACACTCATCCTCTTTCCTTCCCCTGCGCACTTGAATGTACTTGTGATTTTTCTCGTGTGGGCCCATAGTTGTTTTTCTATTGGTTTCATATTAGTATTGAATACACTGGATACTTGCTTTTCCATTCTTGTGATGCTTTACAGAGGAGAACTCCATCCCAGTTAATACAAAAGATGTAACATCTCCATCTTTTTTGTGGTTGAATAGCACACCAGGGGGTAAATATGCCACAGTTTGTTAATCCATTCATGGGTTGATGGGCATCTGGGTTGCTTCCATGTCTTGGCAATTGTGAACTGAGCTGCAGTAAACATTCTAGTGCAAATGTCCTTGTGATAAAATGATTTTTTCCTAATGGATAGATACCTAGTAATGGGATTGTGGGCCAAACGGTAGGTCTACTTCTAGCTCTTTGGCTTCTCCTGATAGCTACCCAGTGACTTACAGTTTTACTCTTGGGATAATTTTACTTCTGTGATAACTAAGAGTGTATTTCAAATACTTTTTCTCAGGCCTTGCTTGAACTGAAATAAATTCTGGTGCCTAGTCCCATCTAAGGATAAGCTCAACTATTTGATAAAACCAGAAGGGGATTAGTGTTTAACCTGATGAATAAAGGGAGTGGTCACGGTTGTTGAAATCAGTATAGAAATAAAAAGGTAGCTGTGAAGAGCTGTGTCAAAGATGTTCTTGAGAGATGTTTTGATGTCTGGATGTGAATCCCGGAAAAAGGTCACAACCATTCAAAGAGACAATTTGAGGAAGGAGGGGATACTTTCATTTACATGTTAAATTGTGGTATTTATAATAAAATAATATTAGTTCAGATTTCCACAAGCTTAAGACCTCTGTTGTATTTTTATTAGTAGGTATTATTGATTTAAAACCATTAATGGAAATTATTATAAATCAAACGAATATTTCCTTCCTTCTGAAATAACCTACCACTCCTGAGAAAAACTCTTTAAATAGTTTAGACAAGGATGATTTGTCCTAGAGAGAATTAAAGGATAATGATCAACAAATTAGCATATGCTGAACTAAAAATGGGTAGTTTTGACGTCTTCTTACTGGGGCGGTGACTGGCAGCTTAGCTGGCTCATCCTCCTTGCAAGGCCATTCTTTATAGCTGGGTTCAATCCAGTCAGCAAAACAGGCTGGGAGCCGTGGCTCACACCTGTAATCCCAGCAATCTTGGAGGCCAAGACAAGTGGATTCCTTGAGTTTAGGAGTTCGAGACCAGTCTGACCAAGAATGAGACCCTTGTCTCTACTAAAAATAGAAAAACTAGCTGAGATTTGTGGTGGGAGACTGTAGTCCTAGCTACTTGGAAAGCTGAAGCAAGAGGATTATCTGGGTGCAAGAGTTTGAGGTGGCTGTGAACTATGATTATGTCATGGCATTCTACCCAGGTGACAGAGTAAGGATCTGTCTCAAAAAAAAAAAAAAAAAAAAAAGGGATTCAGCAAACAGAAACAACTTGAAGTTGATAAAAAATTGTCTTTGCAGGTAAAAAAAAATCAAATATTGGCAGTTTAACATGGTTACCTAATAATATTTTATCCAGTTTCTTTTGGTGCCTCTCACCAGCCAAACCCAACCAGAAGACCACGGACAAGGGAGCCGGTGCCCAGCCTGTGTAGCTGAGCCTGGAAGGGGAGGGAAGGCTATCCAGACGGGCAGGCAGAGGAGGGAGCTCAGAAGACGTGTCCAGGGTGTCTGAGCCAGATGAAGACTGGCCCACCTTTGACAAAAAGAGCTTTTCTTTTTGGTAACAGTGTCTTTACAGGTGTAATCACCTTGAGATGAGGTCAAAATGGATTAGGGTGTCTCCTAAATCCAATGACTGGTGCCTTTATAAAAAGAGGGCAACTTAGATGTAGAGGGACAAGGACAAAGAGGCAGAGATCAGAGAGATGTGTCTACACGCCAAGGCACATCAAGGGTTGCCACCAAGCCCCAGAAGGTAAGAAGGGTTAAGGGACCATCCTCCCCTGGAGGCTTCAGAGAGAGCAGGGTCCTGACAACACCTGGATTTCAGACGTTTGTTGTCTCCAGACTGTGAGAGAATCCATTTGATTGTTTCACACCCCCCAGTGTGTGGTCATTTGTTACGGCAGCCCGACATGACTATGGCAGGGATCTTGAGGAGCTAAGGCATAATCTGTGAACATGCTGTGTGGCTGGCCCTGGGGCTGCCCCCATCAAATCCCCAATTCTTCACTCAGCATCTCTCCTCCTGGGTCACTCAGTTCTGAAACAAGTGCTAATAATGTGGTTTCTTCCATCCCAGGGTTCAAGTGGAAGGCTGATCAAAGGTCACGTGTGTTGACAAATTCCATAGTATTTTAAAGAAACAAAAGAAAATATTCCCTCTCTTCCTGTCCCCTTTCCTTCCATCCTCCTTCCCCTTTTAACATTTTCTCCAAGTCTTTCTTCCTCCCCTGCCCTTTGTTTGCTGACATGAGCATCACTCAGACAGGCTTCAGGGAGCACGGTGTCCGGGCTCTCGTTCTGATCTGTGAACACTTACTGGTTTATGGGGTGTACGCCTTCGGGGAGTAGGAAAGCACAATGCAACCCCCTCTTCCTTCCTCTTGGAACGTGTCTCTGTTACTTCATGACAGAATGTTCTGACGGGGCCGAGCCGATTTTATGTTCCTTTCAACACGACACAAAGAAGTGTGAAGAATGGACGTGACTCTAGGTCCAGCTGTTGTGAATTATTGGCAATCCCTTTCCCTTAGAAAACGATTGTTGGACACTTTAACAAAGAATACCTAGACCTTCTATGTGTCTCTGCCTGTCTCTGTCATCTGTGGAGGCAACACTGGAGAGTCACTGGGCTAATGGAGCGAAATTCATTCCAAACTGGCTCAGGCGGGAGCCAGGGGTCAGTCCGGTAGGTCACCTGAGGAGTAGAAGGTGCGGCTCAGTGGTGGCTAGTGTGTCCTTAATAGGGTGCTGCCAGCCTGTGGGGCAAGACAATTCTTGGTGGTACAGATTCATCACCAAGAATATTGAGGTTCAGCCAGGTGGGGTGGCTCATGCCTATAATCCTGGCACTCTGGGAGTTGAGGCAGGTGAATTGCTTTAGCTCAGGAGTTCTTGACCATCCTGAGCAAGAGCAAGACCCTATCTTTAAATAAAAAAAAAAGAACAAAGAATATTGATGTTCCATGTGCCCATCCCCTGCCACTAAATACAGGTAGAAGCCCCCAATTATTGTGACAATTAAAATCCATCCCAACACGAGTATTTGTCTCCAACAGCCGCATGTCACAGATGCTGTTGGTGCCTGGAAAGCATCTCATTGCAAACATTTGAGACTTTCTGCCTGCAGGCTCATTGCCAGACTCTGAAACCCACGCTGACCACCTGGAAGTGCCAGAGCTGCCCTGGGAGCAACCCTTGACCTCTGATAGCCGTGGGTTGGTAGGTGAACAGCTCAGCTTCACCTGGCCACCACGGGGCCACTTTGGAGTGTGCTCTGCACCGTCTCCTAGAGCTCCCACAGGGGCTGAGCTCTGGTTGCCCCTAAAGCATCTGATTTGTTAACATACTTAGATATTCCTATTGCTGTTGCAACAGATATCCACAACCTCAATGGATTAAAACAACACAGATTTATCACCTTACCGTTAAGGAGGCCAGAAGTGGGCTCAGTGCCTGTGGCTCAAGTGGTTAAAGCGCTAGCCACATACACCTGAGGTGGTGGGTTCAAATCCAGCCTGGGCCTGCCAAAGAACAATGATGGCTGCAACCAAAAAATAGCCAGGCGTTGTGGTGGGCACCTAGTCCCAGCTACTTGGGAGGCTGAGACAGGAGAATCGCTTGAGCCCAGGAGTTGGAGGTTTCTGTGAGCTGTGATGCCCTAGCACTCTAGCCAGGGCGACAGCTTGAGGCTCTGACTCAAAAAAAAAAAAAATGGAGGTCAGAAGTGGGAATGGGTCAAGATCAAGGTGCCAGCAAGGGGCAGAGGCTCTTGGGGAGAACTTGTTTCCTCATCTTTTTCCATCCTTTGGAGGCTGCTTTGTCTCAGGGGCCCCTTCCTCCATCATCAAAGATCCCCGCACAGCATTTCCTCATCTCTGACTCCGACCTCCCTCTTCACCTTTAAGGACGCTTGTGATTTCACTGTGCTGCCCAGATCACCTGGGATACTTGCTTTGTTGTAAGCACACATGACCAACAAACTGCTCCACCTGCAGCATTAATTCACCTTTGCCTTGTGACCTAACATGTCTGTGGGCTCCGGGGATTCAGATGTAGATATCTTTAGAGGACCTCACTTCCCTGTTGGTCTTTCTTAGGACCATCTCCCACATATACTACTTGCACTAGAAATCTTGTCTCATCATCTGCTTGAGCAGAAGCCCAAACGAAACACTGATTAAAAAGGAATTCCTACTTAGAACCACTGTCCAGGGACACGGGAGTCCTTCGGACTTGGCTTCTCTCTTGACTGTCCTTCCATCGTCTTTGCCACTGGTGGCAAAAGATGACCAAGGCCACTTCAGGGAGCCCAGGACCTTCCAGGTTGAATTCCATGGGGGAAGAGTAGCTCCTGCCTTGTCCTGCAATTCATTTTAATTGGGCTCCTTTAGGTTGTGTGTCTATCCCTGACGTGATGCTCAAAGTGGAGGGTCGCGGTGCATTCACTGGCCAAGACAGTCACATCCTCCATTCCTGGAGCGGAGTCAAATCTTCCAGACTTCCTGGACTATGAGTGGAAGATAGATGGTTTTGCAGTTAAAACAATCAGGAATGACTATGGAAGATGCAGCAATGAGGGGTAGGAAGGCAAATAAGAAATCTCGACTACACTGTCTTTTCTTTCTTTTCTTCCCTCTATCTGTCTACAATGCCCTGCCTTGTGTGGGTGTGTGTGTCCATGCACAAACAGGGTAGTGTGCCCATGCACACACAGTGTAGGGTGCTGGATAGGACTCAGGGAGCCTCCAGTGAGCATGTCACCATTATTTCTCATGTGACAAAACTGAGATCAAAACAAATGCAGAGAGTTGCTGTTGGTCACACACTGCCTTGGAATACCCTTCTGGGACGTCCCCACCAGTCTGATTTCCTCCAGACCAAGTAGCCCTTTGAAGCTCAGGTCTATTTTGTATTAACTAGCACATCCGAGATGATGGTGGGAGTTATCTCCTTATTAGTAATTTTTTTTGCCTTATCCTCACCAGATGGACCTTTGTTGCAAGATGCACACAAAGATGACATGGTGTAGAAATGAATGAAATGTGCATTCAACAGACCACGTCGAGGACAGCACTCCTCATGATGTGGTTGTGTTGGCCCATTTTGATGGCCCAAAATAGGCTTCTGGCAATCGACCTGGAAACATTTCTGGAATGAAAAGAGTCATAAAACAATGAGCATTTTAGATTTCATTGATCTTGGAAGATTTGGGGTTCACACAGAGACAGAGTCTGGTATTTGAAGGCAGACAGAATTGGTGTTGAATCTGAGCTTCTCCACGTGCTACTGGGTGGATTTCTGCACTGTTACTTGGCTGTGCTAAGTCCAGTTTTCTTATCCAGCGTTTCTGCTCTTACAGGTAGACTAGACCAAGGAAGGTTATCAGTAAAATTCACATGAAACAGAAATTCCATTCTTCCTCAAGGCCTGGTTTCTCTTTTGCATAATAGGATTTAAATTTTCTGCCTCTGAAACGTTCTTTCCAACCTGGTGACGTTCATGGAAAGGGTACAGCGTTAGTCATCGTTGCTTGTGAATTACAGGTTAGCCGTTATCTACAGATGCATTGAAAATTCCAAATTTCAGGCCTAAAACAATAAAAAATTATTATCTGGAAATGGGTCAGAAGTTCAGAGTCACTTAGCTGGGGATTTCTGGCTCAGGGGGACTCCTGAAATTTTAGTCCTGCTGGCCAGGGCTGCAGTCTTGTGGAAGCTTGACTGAGAGCAGAGGAGCAGCTTCTTTTTTTTTTTTTTGAGACGGATTCTCAAGTTAGCCCCCTGGGTAGAGTGCCATGGCATCATAGCTCATAGCAACCTCCAACTCCTGGGCTCAAGCGAGTCTCCTGTCTCAGCCTCCCAAGTAGCTGGGACTACAGGCGCCCGCCACAACGCACAGCCATTTTTTGGTTGCAGCCATCATTGTTGTTTGGCGGGCGTGGGCTGGGGATTTGAACCCACCACTTTAGGTGTATGTGGCTGGCGCCCTAGCCGCTTGAGCCACAGGCGCCGAGCCAGAGGAGCAGCTTCTAATGGCTCACTCTTGCCTCCTGCAGGTCTGTGCCTGCTCTTGGCGGGAGGTTCCCAGTCCTGTCTTTGGCAGCCTCTCTATAAGGCTGCGGCTGCTTGAGCGTCCTCACAACATGGTAGCTGCCTTTCCCCAGAATGAGGAATCCAAGAAAGAGCAAGATGCAATCTGCAGTGTCTTTGGTGAGCTAGACTTGGAAGTCACACCCAGGCATTTACTTGTACGGTACCCACTTGGCTACACCAGTCCCCCCTGTTCGGGTTGGATGTGAATCTTGGGTGGTAGGGCCCTTTGACAGACACAGACAACTGAAACATAGACACATTCATCTCTTTGGTTGACCTGTGGCTTATCAACAACCACATCAATTACTACAGCTAAGGTTACTTCCACATTCCATCACTGTTGAAATCAGCAGATCTGGTGCTGTCCTGAGTTCTGCTTGAATGGATTTGCTCACGGCCTGTTCCACGCAAATGCCAGACCACACAGCAAGCCCTGGCAGGAAAGCCAGGCAAGTGACTGCTCTTGTGCTCCACGAAGCCTCAGTGGCCAGTTCAGCAGCTGCTGAAGAAAATACATCCCCAAACACATCGCTCCTTTAACAGAGTCCAAAAAGACCTGCTCATTTCTAGGGCACCGTTCTGGCTCCTGTGAAATGAAGGCAGATCACCTGTGGCTACCAAGGGGTCTGCTTGCTGGGTCAGCCGGAACTGTGCTCGGGAACCTGCTTATAAGTTTACCTGGGACTGGGTTCAGGGACCTGCTTGCTGGTTCAGCCTGGACTGTGTTCCTGGCGTCAAAGCCCAGCAATCCCAGCCCAGGGAGGCCATGATCCAGCAACGCCTGATTTGCTTAAAGTAGAGCAGGCAATGGAGAACTGCTGTTTTTATGATACTACGGTGATCATGGTGATGATGATGATTACTAAGAAATGACCTTAACAAGACAAATGTCTTGCAACCTCAGAAACCACAATGCATCGGGTACTAACGTGCAGATGAAGAATCTCCTTAGGAACATTTAGACGATCACATCCTTCTCCAAGACTTCACACCAGGAAATATGGATCAGTTCCCTCCCTGCATCATTTATAATATGCATTGCAAACTCGTGAGGCACGGCCCTGGGAGGGAAGTTGTTCCTCTCTCTGAAATATATTAGTTAGATCAGCTGTAAATCAACTCAAGTGTTTCTTGGACTTAAGTTCTTCACAGACTGTTCTCCTCTCTTGAGAATAAGGCTATACTTGGCTGCGTTGTGTTTTCTGGTTTCTCTCCTATTTGATCGCCCCTTTGGGTTGCCCATTGTGTCACTCAATCTTAATTTTTAGGTGAGAAGTTTAGCCAGTTGCTTCCTTGAACTGCTTTCTTTAAAACAAACATAAAAATAGGAGGGGAAAAAGCCTGAAGCAGAAACAGCTTTCCATCCAGGCTGTTCTAGTTCCCCTGTGAGTCCTGGAGAGGGGAAGGGGGGAGCGTGAATTTGCAGGAACATGTGCTTTCAGTTGACCGTGCGAATGCGCACGGCACATTTACAAGTGATGACTGGAAGTCAGAGTTTCTATAAACTCCTCCCACTCCCCTGCACAGAAAATCCCACCATGGAGTGCAAAGAGGTTTGGGCGGACCACTGGCACAGAGAGTGTGCAGGAGACTGTGGGCTTCAGGCTGCAGCCGGGCCGTGGGGTGGGATAGGGTGGTGGGCAAAGTGGGGGACTATTTTATTTTCATCCTTTTTTCTTTCTGTTTTATTATCTTTGTGTTGATTGAGCATAGGATGAGTGAAAGCACCGGAGTATTGTATTTATTCGTTCCAAGGCCAACTCTAGCACACCATGGGAAGACAGAACACAGCCAAACAGCATTGTTTAACGTAATGAAACCTGGGAGGCTCAGGGATCTTGGCCTGCTCAGGTTTGGGAGTTTTGTCCTCAAAATTAGGAAGTTGGTAGGGGGTTCTCTAGAGGCATTTTCCACTTTCGGCCTTTAGAATGGTCTGGCATAGGGTCCCTGATTTAGGATTGTCAACCTTCTGCCTCAGGGGATGGCAGTGGGTACATCAGTGAGAGGATGTCCAGCCGTCACTCTCCAGGTAGCCCCTGGGAAGACGCTGGAACAGAACAACGCAGCGTGTAACTAGTGCGATGACGGGGATGGACACTCCCACCTGCGTTTAATTGTTGCACGTCGATCTGCATCTATTTCTGTCCGTGCTGGCCACCACCTGCCAAAGGATCCTTGGCAGGTTTGAAATGTAGAGATCTTATACCTCATAGTGATGAGTCCTCTTCCGCATCTATAATTCATAAATACTAGAGAGGAAGCGGGGGAAGGAGAAAAGAATTTGGAAAGGGTAATGCTTTCATGAAGCAAACTTTGTTGAGTTTATTTAAAGATTATGCATATTTTATTTGGTTTTTATGCTGCTAAATGTTCAAGGAAGGAACAAATTTGCAACTGGTTAAGAAATAGCTGGCAGAATCCCATGATTCAATGCAAGAACCATTCAGAAATCGAGGGTGGTTCTTTCTTCCAGGTGAGTTAAAATTGTTAGGGGCAGGAGAGGTGGGGACATGTCTGTATTTGGGGACTTCTTTTAGAGCCATGCTATGTGCTTGCACACATGCATGTGAAAGACACACACCCCACACTGCAGAGGGTGGATTAGCTGGGACAAGGCCAAGGGCGGGCTCTGCAGATGCGAACTCTTTCTCATGGTAGGAGACAGGGAAATGGCAGTAGGAAGAAGTCATTTCATATCCCTGCATGGATGAGCTGCTGAGGGCAGCATGTGAACCCACAGCCTGGGGGCACTGGGGCCTTGTCTGGTAGAGACACAAGGGGTGTCTTCAGGGGCCCCAGGAAAGACAGCTTGGTGTATGGAAACAGAGCTGAGAACTGGGTAGGGTGGGTGACAAGCTTCGTTGGTATGTAGGAGTTTGTGTTCATTTTACCCATTTGAGCAAAAAATGTGTTTATTCATTTATTTTTTGGGGGGGACAGAGTCTCACTTTGTCACCCTCGATAGAGTGCCCTGGTGTCACAGCTCACAACAACCTCCAGCTCCTGGGCTTAGGCAATTCTTTTGCCTCAGCTTCCTGAGTAGCTGGGACTACAGGTGCCCACCACAACACCCAGCTATTTTTTGTTGCAATTTGGCTGGGGCCAGGTTTGAACCTGCCATCCTTGGTATATGGGGTGGGCATCCTATGAGCAAAGCAATTTGAAAGCAGAGTCTACACATCCAGTGTGTCAATGCATAGGCTTTTTGGCAGTGAAGCTATGTCCATTTGCTACAGACCTCATCTGCCCACCCGAGGTACATATATTTCTCTATCTTTCTTACTAGC
Source organism: Galagoides demidoff (assembly GCA_963574575.1). Lineage (NCBI taxonomy): Eukaryota > Metazoa > Chordata > Mammalia > Primates > Galagidae > Galagoides > Galagoides demidoff. Next base: position 33,163 of record CAUYQV010085637.1, read on the forward strand.
AAACCTTCACATGGTTGGGGGCCTGGCTAAAGAAAACTCACCCAGGAAAACTTGCCATTTGAGGAAGATACGTGGCATAGCTTGGGGGCATTGAGAAGGAGCTGTAAGTTTCAGGAAGGGCAGCTCCTCTGACTATGAGGGAATTACTTTCCTGACCTTTTTTGCTGGATGGTCGTTCTGAGGACTATAAGCACAGCAGCCATCTTGTGCTCATGAGGCAAAAACACAGGGACAAGCATCTTCCTGCTAAGGACGGAAAGACGGCACCAGCAAGACGCTGGGCCAGCCCTGCATGGGGGAGCATGACCCAGATGTCCTGCTGCTCGGGCTCAGTAGACCCTTTGTCTACAAGCCACTATTAGGTTCCTGTTCCTTGTCACCACAGGCAATGCAAACTGATTCAGTTTCTGCTTTTGACATCATAATGTTTTTCATCAATTTCCAAAGACAATTTTGTTATTCTTTATCTTATTGTTACAGATATTTACTTCCATCATCATTTGCTTCTAAGCCACAAAAGGTTTTTTGACTTGTGAAGTTTAATATTGTTATTTCATCTAATCTGTTGTTATATTTCTTTTTTTTATTAGATCATAATTATGTACATTAATTATATCATAGGACACAGTGTGTTGCTTCCATATGCAGTTTGGAAAACTCTCATCCAACTGGCTAACGTAGCCATCATGTCTATCTCATAATTGTTGTGTTAAGACATTTATATTCAACCTGTAGACAAATTCGCATGTACCCTGATAGGATAAATTATAGGCGTGATCCCCACAATATCATTCTCTTCACCCATCCTCCCCTCTCCCCTCCCCACCTCCCCTCCATTTGGATTGTAGCTTTCCTAAGATAGCTAACAATTAGTTTCATAATAGTGTTGAGTACATTGGATACTTTTTTTTCCATTCTTGAGATACTTTGCTAAGGAGGACATTTTCCAGCTCCATCCATGTAAACATGAAGGAGGCAAGGTCTCCATCTCTCTTTGTGGCTGTATAGTATTCCATGGTGTACATATACCACAATTTATTGATCCATTCATGGGTTGATGGGCACTTGGGCTTCTTCCATGACCTAGCGATTGTGAATTGGGCTGCAATGAACATTCTGGTTCAGATATCTGTATTATAGCATGATTTATGGTTATATTTCTTTATGATTCTTTTCCATGTTGTTTGTGCTTAGAGACTTTGTCTTTATGCAGAGATCAGAG
>CAUYQV010085640.1:0-12191 GCA_963574575.1 Galagoides demidoff
TGAGCTTCTGAAACGTATAAAATAAATGTAGCAATGAAAATGCATGAATCAAAATATAGTATCCCGGGCTCGGCACCTGTGGCTCAATCAGCTAAAGCACCAGCCACATACACCTAAGGTGGCGGATTCAAATCCCCAGCCCGGTCCACCAAACAACAATGATGGCTGCAACCAAAAAATGGCCAGGCGTTGTGGCAGGCGCCTGTGGTCCCAGCTACTTGGGAGGCGGAGGCAAGAGACTCGCTTGAGCCCAGGAGTTGGAGGTTGCTATGAGCTGTGATGCCACGGCACTCTACCCAGGGAGATAGCTTGAGGCTCCATCTCAAAAAAAAAAAAAAAATATATATATATATAGTATCCCATTATATGACTATGCCACTTTATCAATTGTGTTGCTAGTAGACATTTAGATTGTATCCGGTTTGGGTGAGTGTTGCTATGAATATTTTTGCACATATCTTTTAGTGCATGTATGAGTATCTGTAGGCACTTACACAGAAGTAGAACTACTGTATTACAGGCTATGCATGGGTTCAGCTTTAGCAGATTTTGTAAAACAGTTTTCCGAAGAAGTTTTTTCAGTTAATATTCCCATTAGCAGTACATAAGAGTTCTAGTTCCCCCTCAACTATTTTAATGTTTGACTTTGTTAGTCTTTTTCATTTTACACATTCTTATGCATATATAGTTGTATTGTGGTCTTAATTTGCATTTCTCTGATGACTAATAAGGCTAAGTATTTTCACTTGTTTATTGCCATTGGATACCCTTTCCTATGACGTGCATGTAAGTATTTTGCTCATGTTTAAATCAACTTACCTGTTTTTTTTCTTATCAATTTGTAAAAGTTCTCATGCACTTGAGTCTTTTGTCAGATATATAATATCACACACATATGTCTTCTTGCCCTTTTACTCTCCTAATGGTGTCTAAAAGAACTTTTTAATTGTTAATATAGCTCAGTTTATCAAGAGTTTTCTGTATGGCTAGTAGTTCTATGTCCTATATAAGAAATATTTGCCTAACCCAAGTTATTAAAGGTATTTTAGCCAGGCACAACAGCTTATGCCTATAATTCTAGCACTCTAGGAGGCTGAGGCAAGAGGACTGCTTGAACATAGGAGGTCAAGACCAGGCTGAGCAAAAGCAAGACCTTGTTTCTGTTAAAAATCGAAAAATCTGTGGGGCATAGTGTCATGTGCCTGTATTTGCAGCTACTGGGAAGACTGAGGTAGAAGAATCTCTTGAGCCTGGAAGTTTGAGGTTACAGTGAGCTTTGATGGCACCACTGCACTCTAGCTGGGGTGACAGAGTGAGACTTGTCTCAAAAAATTTTTTAAAAAGATATTCTCCTATTTTTATCCTCTAGAAATTTCACTGGTTTCATTTAACATTGAGATCTTCAGTCCACTTAGAATTGATGTTGATATTATGTGTGTTATGAACTAGATTCAGATCATCAGGTTTTGCTAAGACTCATCCAGATGACAAAGATAAAAAATAAACTCAGATTATAAGTCAGAAACTGAAAGAAGACTTACATGTTTTTTGTTTTTTTTTCTTGGCTGGGGCAGGGTTTGAACCCACCACCTCCGGCATATAGGGCCAGAGCCCTCTACTCTTTTGAACCACAGGAACAGCCCAAGAGTTACATTTTCATTTTTTAAAAATTAATACATTTTATTTCTTTACAGCAGTTTTATTTAGGTTTGCAAAACATTGATTGGGAGAACAGAGTTCCTAAACACCGTCTCCTCCCTGTAGTTTTTCCCTATTATTTATATCTCACATTAGAGTGGAACATGTATTATATAACTGAGATACCAGTATTTGTACATTATTAACCAAAGTTCCTAGGTTACATTAGGGTTCACTCTTCATGTTGTACAGTACTAAGGGTTATGCCAAATGTATAATGATATAACCTGAGTTTTAAAATTCTTTCTCACCTTTTCAGTGAAATAGCAAGCGATGTGACCAATTTTCAGTGTATACTTATTACTATTAGAGCAATAGCAGTAAAACGAATAGGTATAATATGAAGTGTTAAATCCAGTGAAGAACTTTGACATAAGTTGTTTTAAAATATTTGGTGGCGACAACAAAATGTGTTGACCTGTGCTGATTAGTATTCTAGGTCATGGATTTATCTCTCTGACACTAAGGAATCTGGCCTTATCACAGAGGTTGGGCGGTTGGCGGTTGTGTGCGTGACAAAATACTTCTAGCAGTGTTCTCACAGTACCTGCCAAAGAACGACCAGTAGAATAAAAGTCACGTGAAATCTGTGGGAAGCTATTTCTTGTTTTATTGCTAAAAACATGAAGTAAACCCGCTGGGTATTAATCTGCCAGAGCAACATGGACATTACCAGGCCATATAAAACACCAGTCCATCTGTGCAAATGTTTTTTCCTTCTTAACAGAGGCTGTCAGTGAAAACTACCATTCAAATCCCTTTTAACCCAAATTCATAAAATCTCATAATTATTTCATATAGTCAGCCAGATTCACTATGAGCCAAAACTATTTTTAGCGTTTTAGCTGATTTAACAACTCACTATTTTGGTGCATTTTTGTGTGTGCGTGGCTCTCTTAATTTTAGCACCCATTTAAACGTCTGTAAGAATATCCACATTCTGTTCCCAGTCTATTTATTCAATCATGTCTTTCACTCCTCACTTAGACCAGTGTTCATCAGTCTTTTTTTCCTTCTTCTTCAAGGAAACTAACAGTTGTTATCTAGAGTGATGATTAAAACGTAAGGCTCAGAGATTTAACTATGGTCAAAGATCACCATGAGCTCATGGGATTCTGATTCTCAGTGAAGGAAGTCCCTAGCACCAGCCCATATTATAACTTTCCTGGTTTGTCATTCAATTAGCATTACTCGAAATTACTCAAAGTCCCTCAAAGTCTACTCCTCCACAGAGTATTTTGCCTCCTCTGAACAGCTCACATTAATTCTCATCATGAACCACCCTGTGTAGTGGTTTGGGAGCTTGCCTCCTCTCTTCTGCCAAGCTATAAGCGTCCTCAGGAAAGTCTGAAAATCACCAGTATTCCTGTGTCTTGCCTCATTTCTTGTACATCTAGGTATTCAATAAATATCTGCTGGGTCACTTTTACCTTAAATTGTGCTTGGATCTCTTTCAAAATCAGCTTAGCTGTCCGTGAGCAAATAAAGATAAAATATCTAGTGATTATAAATATAAATAAAATATTTATAATTAGGTATATAAATTATGAATTTGCATTGTTATGGGGAAAAACCTGCAAGATAAATTGGAGAGAAATAGATAATTGGGCCTGTGGATATCGATATCATTGCTAATTTCTTCTTTAAGTTACATCTAATTTGGAATTTTGAAGATAATCTACAAAAGAATAAAATTGATGGAAAGAATAATGCAACAACCTGAAGAAGAGAATTGTGAGGAATAAGACTAAAACCAAGGAGACATTCAATAATAGCAATAATAACCAGATAAAATAATCACTGCTGAGACTTAGAGCACTTACTGTGTGGGGGCCATGGATTGGACTGATACTTCATTTGATTTTCACCTTTAACCCTTATAGCCATAAGGGATGGGGTCCTTTGAGATGGTGTTGTAAGTGTGATATTATGTCCTTAATCTTACAGATGAGAAAACAGGTGTAGAGATGATGAAAAAAATCTTGACTTACTTACCTTACTACCTGCCCATATCTTGTAAAACTGGATTCATCTGACCGACTCCTTATTCTTAGCCATAATTCTACATTGACAGTATTTTAGGATATTCACCATCCATCTGTCCATTCACTCATTCATTCATTCAGTACCCATTAAGGAGTCTTATGTCCTAGACGCAATGCTAAATACTAGAAGTAAAAAATAAAGCACACAATATTGACCTTCATGGAAATTATAGCCCACTGAAAGAGTCAGATAAGGATTTTAAGGAAAACTTGTACTATAAGAGTTAACTCTTGATGGAGAAAGAGGCAAAGAAAAAAAAAGGAAGGGAAGTATATGTGTATTAAAGTCAGAAGAAATTATGTAAAACTTCCCAGCCTCTTGGCTAAGATCAAGTGTAGAAGAAATTACACATGCAAATACCAGAGGATTAATGGAGTGTGGCATGTGTAGGGGGCAGGTGAACTGTAGTGGTATGAAAAATGTTTGAAAAAGGCATTTCTATTAAAGAGACCCGCCATGAATGTTTGTTTATATTCAGGGTAGTAGTAATTTTTTGGCCAGATCATTGATATTTTATCTCCTAGTAGCATTTTATCGCTCCCTGCTAAGAGCAGAAAGTTGGATATGGAAAGGGTCAAAAGAATGGGAAATGAAAACGGTCTTAGTTCCTATAGATTTAGTTATTCTAAATCTCCTTTTAGAGAAATAACTAAACCAAAGGAAGATTTAGCAAAATCTGGTACAAATACTATATTTTAAATAATTCATTGTATCTCTAGAAAATTGCTAATACTACTGAAAAATTAATATGTGGTTGTTTTAGCCACAATTTAGTTGTATGAAATAAAACATTTTGTTACTTAAAAAAACTCAGTAGTTTTGTAATTTGCTTTTAGATCTAGAGGATGGCCAAAAACAAGCTATGGTTAGCGAACGGACAGAAGCCTTTACCACTGCTCGAAATTTATTGGCCTCTGGAGCGGATGCTATTGAAAGGATTATGTCTTCCTATAAAGAGGTAACTTGCATTTCTTTCTTCTTCTTCTCTTTTTTAGAGGTAAGGTCTCCCTCTGTCACCCAAGCTGGAACCTCTGGGTTGAAGTGATCCTCCCACCTCAGTGTTCTGTTGATTCGACTACAGGCATGCACCACCATGCCCAACTAATTTTTTTTTAAATACTTTTTTATAGAAATGAAATCTTGCTATGTTGTCTAGGCTGATGTTGCATTACTTGTTGTTAATTTGACTAAAATAAAATTTATAAAAATCAATCAAAATGTAGGCTTGGTGCCCGTAGCACAGGGGTTACGGTGCTAGCCACATATACCAAGGCTGGCAAGTTCAAACCCGGCCTGAGCCAGCTAAACAACAATGACAACTGCAACAACAACAAAAATAGCCGGGTGTTGTGGCAGGCGCCTATACTCCTAGCTACTTGGGAGGCTAAGGCAAGAGAATCACTTAAGCCCAGGAGTTTGAGGCTGCTGTGATCTGTGATGTGTGGCACTTTCCCAAGGGCAACATAGTGAGACTCTGTCTCAAAAAAAAAAAAAAATCAATCAAAATGTAAATTACCAGGTATACTTAGTATTTTAAAAACATATCTTCTCTTTCCCAAGAATTGCTGAGTGTAATCAAGATTCAGGACGGCAATTCCTAAGTGTGATGTTGAGAATACCCTTTAATTTTTATACTGTCTATTCTGACTCCTCTGTTTCTGTCTATTTGTGTGACATATTTGTATTTAAATTTTAAAGAAGCCCTCAGGTGTAGATCCCTAAATTTACATTCTTGCTTCAGTATGGACAAATAATATGACCTCACCTGTGTCTGTTTCCTCCTCTCTAAAGTGGGGATAATGGTAACACTGACTTTGCAGGGTGTTGAGAGTTATCCCAGGTAGATTGCTAAAAACCGTACATATTAAACCCTCGATAAATGTTAGATGATAATATTAATTATATATCTGTAACCTTTTGCCCATCCTTCATTGATGAAGTCTTGCCAAGTGCAGATAAAACTTTTTTACCATTCCACGCTCCTCCTGCCTTCCCTGCAGACGCTAAGTTTTCCTCTCTCTTCATCACTGTGTTGATCTGGCGCTTTACCACATGATAATTGTCTATCTCCCACACCAGACCCCGAGCTCCTTGAAAGCAGGAACTGTCTTACTCATCTTTTTATCACTAATATTCATGTTAATGCTTGGAATATTGTATGTGGTTAATAAATACTTATTGAAAGAATAGTAATAAGACCCACAGATACCATGCGTTAAAATTAAAATCACTTTATTCCAATCAGATGTTATATAACATTCCCATGAAAGTCATTTTCACTATTAATAATTTTTGTGGCTTTCATTATAATTTTTTTTTTTTTTTGAGACAGAGTCTCTCTCTGTCACCCTGGGTAAGAATGCCGTGGTATCACAGCACACAGCAACATCAAACTCCTGGGCTTAAGCAATCCTGCTGTATCATTATAAATTTAACTTCCTACTAAATCAGCCTTAAACTACATAAAAGTTACCTATGTTGTGATTTTCTGACAACTTTTTAGTTTATAAAAACTGGTTTATTAAAGTATTTCCTTTTCTAAGAAAAATTAGATGATAAGGGCCATGTCCCAAGCAATTCAATTTTAAAAAATCAAAAAGTCATTTTGATAACCTGAAGACACAGCCTTTCAGAAAGGTTTTTAAAAGTAATAAACTATGTAATTTTAAAATTAATGGAAAATAGAGATTTGTTTATTTCACATTAGAATACTCTGCTATCTAAATTACAGAAAGCATGTCAATTAGTTTTTCTACATTATCTTTAACTCAGAAAATGATTGCATACTTTATTTTGCCTAAATCTGCTTTTGTCATACAATGTTCACTTCTAAAAAGTCCTCCGGTGCCCATAGTTCAATGGTTATGGCGCTGGCCACATGCATTGAGGTTTGCGGTTTCGAACTCAGCCTGGGCCTGCTAAACAAATATGACAACTACAACAACAACAAAAAAATAGCCAGTGCTGTGGCGGGCACCTGGAGTCCCAGCTACTTGGGAGGCTGAGGCAAGAGAATCACTTAAGCCCAAGAGTTTGAGTTTGCTGTGAGCTGTGACGCTGCAGCACTCTACCTAGAGTGACATAGTAAGACTATGTCTCAAAAAAAATTAAATTAAAAAAATTAAAAAAACAATAAAAAGTCTTATACCACTGTGATAGCACATGAAAGCTCTCGCCATGCCTTCTCTGCCAACTCCAGGTAGACCAAGCTTCCTTTTTAGAGTTAGGGTCCTAGGGAAAATCCCATCTTGTACCTCAAAGTAATCTGTCCACAGGCATATTCTTAGTATTTTTCAGATACTCCCTGCCCATGCCACTGTCCATTCCTATCTACTAACTCCTGGTTTTCTTGAATTGACCTGTGCTTTTGATTTTGGACTTTTCTTCTGTGCAAATATTTACATTTGCCCAAGTTTCTTTCAAATCCATTTTTTTTTTTAATCCACAGCTTTACTTTCCTCTACTTGGGAACTCAAATGTTTCTTCTAGCTAACGCTTTAGAAACTATCCTTTAAATAGCTATAACATTAACATCTAGAACTGAAATCATGGTGTGATTACCGATCTCTCACTCAGTAGAGACGTGAGGTAGAAGGCTTTTAGCAATAATTTCCAGCTCGGTGCCTGTGGCTCAATCAGCTAAGGTGCCAGCCATCCTTACACCTAAGGTGGCGGGTTTGAATCCTCAGCCTGGGCCCGCCAAACAACAATGATGGCTGCAACCAAAAAATGGCCAGGCGTAATGAGCTGTGATGCCATGGCACTCTACCCAGGGGGATAGCTTGAGGCTCTGTCTCAAAAAAAAAAAACAATAATTTCTACTTATTTGCATTTGCGGCTTATGTTTTGCACGCACAAAAGTCATAGACAGATGTCAGCATTGTTGCATTATTCCATAATTTAAGAAACATTTACTAGGGACATGCTTTGTTTATTAATGCCAGTCTCTAGTTTTGTACATTCTTTTTCATTAAGAAAGATGGTCTTGATAGGAGATGAGTCACCCTTCACCCTGATAACAAGGTGTTTTCTTAATAGAAGAACAGCAGGAGGTTAGCCCAAATTGGACAGCCGGCAGAACAGGACCAGGCATGATTCCATGGATCCTTATGGACAAAAGCAGAGATTTATCTCTTCTTATCTTATAATCTTACCTAGAAAACAATAATATCCTTAATGTTTTTCTTTGGGCATATAAATCATGTTTGGCTTTAAAAGAAGCTGGATTGTGGGATTTGTACTGAGAAGGATTTGAAGCTTTTCGCTGAGTGCACTTTCCATATTGGTTTCCTCCAGCAGGGGTATTTTCTCTGGCCAAATATAGAAATTTTGATAATTTGGCTCAGAAACATTCATCCCATGATGAGAAAAAAAGGATGCTTTTCTTCTACTTCAAATCTTCTCTTTGAAATAGACAAAAAGGAACAAAAAAAAAGGACATAATTTCATCAAATGAACTTCAGCTTTTCGTAAAATTTTTAATTTTTTGGAAATGCAATTTATCACGTAGAAAGGCCGAATCAGAAATTTGATGGAGGGATCCTTCAGACTCACTCATATTCTAAACTCTTCATAATTCATCTTGATCTCTGACTTGAATGAATAATCTTTATGTTTTGCAGTTCCAGTCAAACTTAGATTGAAATCTTGCTGTCTTGCTATTTTGGTAACATTTTATTGCCATTTGTTTTAGTTTTCAGGTTTATTATCTGTTTCTCATGTATAATGATAGAGTATCTTTAACATTAAATCAAGAAGCATATATGATTACATATTTATTTGACAGCCTGCCTTAGGCATATTAACACTTTTATCTCTGTGTTGGTTTTAGATCACTGAGTTAGCAGGCTACACTGCTCGAGTATACAATATGTTTTGGGTCTTTGATGAAGTAAAAAGAGGCATTTATAAGAGAACCGCTGTTGTTCAGGAAACTGAAAACCATAGCAAGAATGGAGCTGTTGTAGAGTTACCTCTCACTGACACATTGGCAATCAAAGGTAAAAACTCAAATGTTTTTATGTTTTCCCATATATTTATTTTATCAACATTTAGATAACCAACACTATTGAAACAGCAATTCCTGGGTGGCACCTGAAGCTCAGTGGGCAGGGTGCCAGCCACATACACGGAGGCTGGAGGGTTCGATTTTGACCTGAGCCCACTAAAACAACAATGACAACTGCAACAACAAGAACAACAAAAAAGAAACAGCAATTCCTAAAATTAGCATTGCAATGTGAAGGATGACTAACATAGCCATAAAAAAGCAATGTTATGCTAATTTTGTTTAGGACAAAATTTTCAGAATTATTTTGGAAACTGCACATAAGACAGAATGAATGGATTGCTTTTACACTTCAGCTAACAAATATAATTAGAGCTAAGGTTACATTGTTCATTATCCTGTTTCTAGACTTGGGTTTGGTTTTTAAAACTTTTTATATTTAAAATTTTTTTAACTGTATTATTCCATGTCTTCATTTCCTTTCGGTAGCACTTTTTCTTTTTCTTTTTCTTTCTTCTGTAGGAAAAGCTAACTCAGGGCAATCGAGTACTTTTATAAAAGGTAGGACTCATGGCTCGGTGCCTGTGGTACAGTGGTTGTGGTGCCAGCCACATGCACCCAGGCTGGGGGTTGGAACCTGGCCAGGGCAGCTAAACAACAATGACAACTGCAACAACAACAACAAAAAGAAAGCCCAGTGTTGTGGCGGGTGTCTGTAATCCCAGCTACTTGGGAGGCTGAGGCAAGAGAATCACTTAAGCTGGAGAGTTTGAAGTTGCCGTGAGCTGTGACGACATAGCACTCTACCCAGGACGACATAGTGAGACTCTGTCTCAAAAATCAAACAAACAAACAAACAAAAGTATGGCTGGGTTATATCAGATTAAGTTAAGTGTAGCTTTTGTAATGATGCTAGATTATTATAACATAATGCTGCTCAGAAATATTTTCCAAATGAATGTGCCAAAAGATACAAATTAAACTTTGCTTCATATATGGATGTCTATATTTACATTGGTTTGTAGGATTTTTTACTGTGAATTATCTTTAGAATTTTTTTACCTTTATAATTGAGTTTATCTGTTACGCTGCATTAATCAGCAACATGTGATAGCTTTGTAACTTAAACTTTTCCTTGATTATAGGAAAAGTTATTGATGTGGATCATGGAATTATTTGTGAAAATGTTCCCATAATTACACCAGCAGGAGAAGTGGTGGCTTCCAAGCTAAACTTCAAAGTAAGATGATATTCAAGAATCTTCTGATTGTTGCCATCACACTAATACAAAACCACTCAGAATTCATGTACCTTATATTAAATACTTGGAGGAGCATATGGAAAGGAGGGGAATCAAGAAAGGTATGCACAGTGGCTCAATTACAGAAGCAGTTACTTCCTCAGAAAGCAGAGAGAAAAGAGAAATTTGATTCCTACTGCTTTATTACCAGGTTGAAAATCAAAATACAGGGCCCTGAGAGCCTGTAAAAGGTAACATTTGGGAACAAAAGGAAACGTCCTCCGACATTAGTATCTGGAAATAAATTTTAACTTTTTTTCCTTGTAGGAATTACTAAGAAACTATAAGCCTTTGTTAATATATTTGCTAGAAGGTGAGGGTAGAGGTCATTAGCAACGTTTAATTCTGTTAATAGACATTCTCTGCCTTCAATTACTATTTTAAATAATTACACTTACTATTATGAAAAATAATCAGAAGATTCATGGATTGGAATTTAAGTTTTTAATTCTGTTGAGAATAACTTGGTTGCTAATAGCCTATGCTTTGATTATAAAAAACTAAGAAGTAAAGATATTTAATAAACTTGAGTCCCTGATTGAAAGTATAAAATTCAAACTTACATTTTAAAATTCAATTACAAAATTATTTGTCAGCAATCATTAGGCAATTGAGCTTATTAGCTCAAAGAAAAACATTATTTGACTTGGTAATAGAATTACAAACTTGACAATCTATGTGCCAATGATTTTAATGTGGACCTCAGTTATTTATTAAAGATATGTTTGCAAATAGATGGGGTTGTTAGAAGTTCAAAGGAGAACATCAGAGGCCCTGAGCAAGAGAAAATCCTGTCTTAGCAAATTTAAGAGAAATTTATACAATTTGGTCAGACTTTATTTTTCCATTTATAGATCTATGGAATGGTTTTAATTATTTGATCTGATCATAAGTACCAATTGGTACTTACAGCATAGATGGAATATTTATTTTTTAGTAGTTTAACAATTTGTAATTTAGGACTTTTATGTAGAGGTGAGTGTTTGGGGGCAAATGGGTTCTATAATATCAATTCTGATTGCTCCATTTATTAAATAAATAGAGTATAAGTCTTGAATTCTGCCTACCAACTATATTGTAGATACATCATACATTGTCTTTTGAAAAATTTAGAACTTAGTTTCTTTCATATACAGTGAACTAAAAATCCTTAATCCTGTGAAAATATCTTATAAATGTTGAAGTTCTACAAAGGTATACATTATTATAATATACTTTTCTGTCTTATTTATTTTTTATGTATTTTATTTACTTATTTATTTATTTTTTTGGAGACAGAGTCACACTTTGTTGCCAGGCTACAGAGCAGTGGTGTCATCGTAGGTCACTGCAACCTCAAACTTCTGGGCTTAAGCAATTCTTCTGCCTCAGCTTCCTGAGTAGCTGGCATGTGCCAGCATACGCTGCTGATTGTTTTTTTGTTTTGTTTTGTTTTGTTTTGTAAAGTCAAGGTCTTGCTCTTATTCAGGCTGGTCTCAAACTCCTGGCCTCAAGCAGTCCTCCCACCTTGGCCTCTCAGGTGGCTGGGGTTATAAATGTGACTCCCTACCCCAACCCATTACAATATACTTTTATCGTAATTATTTCTGGATCAGATAGGGAATTATGTTTAAATCCTTAGGTCCCTAAAATATGACATAAAGTTTTGTTTCCTCTGTATGGGTTGAGAAATAAACAAGTCTCTAAGGCAAAGATTCCCATCTCTTTCGTAGCCTTCAGAATTAGAAAAAAATCATTTGCCCAAGAAAATTCAGTAAGTGTGAGAATTCTTTTTGCCTCATACTCACCGTTTACTAAGCATCAGAGAACTTATGTTAAGAAAGTATTAACATTGATGTAAAAGGTCTTTAATTGCCACTCAAAATGTGTTAAATTTGTGAGAATTCCTAGTAAAGAATGACCCTATTAAAATATTTGGTGGGCTCAGCGCCTGTGGCTCAATCAGCTAAGGCACCAGCCATGTATACCTAAGGTGGTGGGTTCGAATCCCCAGTCCGGGCCCACCAAACAACAATGATGGCTGCAACCAAAAAATGGCCGGGCGTTGTGGCGGGTGCCTGTGGTCCCAGCTACTTGGGAGGCGGAGGCAGGAGACTCACTTGAGCCCAGGAGTTGGAGGTTGCTATGAGCTGTGATGCC
>CAUYQV010085645.1:0-41901 GCA_963574575.1 Galagoides demidoff
CGGGCGCCTGTGGTCCCAGCTACTTGGGAGGCTGAGACAGGAGACTCGCTTGAGCCCAGGAGTTGGAGGTTGCTATGAGCTGTGATGCCATGGCACTCTACCCAGGGGGATAGCTTGAGGCTCCGTCTCAACAAAAAAAAAGAAGATACAGTGAGCTATAAGTAGCCATATAAATAATTTATCCTAAAGGATAGACGGTACTATGAGCCACATGTTGTTAATATATATTGTGTATAATATATTATGTATATTGTATGACATTATGATATATAATATTTTAAAGAAGTGCAAAAAAAGTACCCACATCTTAAGAAAGAAAAAAACTATTAAAATTGTAACATGCAACCTATGCCAAGAACGAGAGATGAATACAAGTCACATTTGACTTCTGCAATTATGAGAGGTATTCAAAGTATATACATAATACATATAATGTACAATACATGGATAACATCTCTTATAATGGTTTTTTTTTTGGCACCCCTGGCACACTATAAAGAGTTTCCTACCAAAAGGAGGATCGAATTTTTCCTTATAGATGTAAGAGGCAGAACGGAGGTCCCTGACGTACACCCAAGTCATGCATAGGTTTTGGCTTTTTGTGAGAAGCAGCTTTCTTCTTATAACAAGTAGGATCCAAATGAGAACAGAATATTCTCTCAATATGTTTAAGTGAATGCTGTTCTATCATAAACCGGGGTTGTATTTGGAATTGAATGTGTGGCTTTTATACCATCCTAAGATATTTCACCATATATGAAAGTGATGATTATTAAACCAGATATTACTAAATACTGAGATGGAGAAGAAGGCAGTGAATCTCTATGAAAAAGACCTCTCCATGATGTGACAGGGTCTCAAACCTGGGGGTATAAAAATAAAATCATTATAACCGATTTTTGTTCCCCTCTTTACTTCCCTATTTTTATCTAAGATGTGAAAATATACATACACACATATATAAATATATAATTTTTTACTTCCTTGTAAAGCCATATTTAATTAGAAGCAAAGTTATAATACTTTTTTTTAAAGTGTGTCTAATGTCCATCCTTTAATTTCTTTTTACTACTAGAGCTATCTCATGATTTCAGACCCGAAAATGCTCAAATGTAAACCACAGCTTCCTAATGAGGGCCCTTGTTACTAGTTTCTTCATTTTTATATTTTCCTAGCTATTCTACTATACTAACAAAGTGTCCCTGAAATACTGATCTTATTTAACATCTCTCTTCTTCGGTAATCTTTAAAGTTCCCTTTGACTACAGAATTGGTACAAATTCTCAATTAATAAAATTCAAAACATCTCATCACTTTTTATTATCTATGGAACGTTGTCATTTTCAATGTGAACTTTCTGGGATAGGGGCTGATACCTTTCACTCCCCAGAACATACAGACTTGATAATTTGTGTCTTTTTCATGCCCAACCATTTACCCTCCTCTCTGACCTTAGATTTCCTTCACTTCGTAGCCTTGAAGGTCTACCTCACTGTCTGTTGTGCTAATGTTAAATGCCCATTTTGTTTTTATTTTTGTAGAAGACACTGCAATGATGTATTTCTGGTATATATGTGTTGAATAGACTAGTAGCGCTCACAGACTGTATGCATGAGAGAAGCTCCAGATACCTAATATAGCTGTGTTCCCTTTTTACTAATGATATGGCTTAATTCTGTCTTAATTCCAAGACATTTATTTTCTACAACATCAGACCCTGAAAAACCATGTGCCCTTCTCTCTTGTTATTCATAGGTAGAAGGAAATTCTTGCATTAGGTGCTTTGAGGCTGAAGAAGCACAGGACAAGCTACCCACAAAGGAATTTAGGGAAAAAAAATCTTGCTTGGAAGCTGGATAAGCCAAAGTAGTGTCTCCGTTTTATTTTAGCTCTGCCAAGGAAAGCTCATTTCATGCAAGAATTACCTTACGCCTGACCCAGAGTAAAACACTCTGGTTATTCTTCATATACATTGAAGTAACAGTAGAATTGTTCCATGCTTTAAAAACCAAATAAGGAAGAACATGAGAAAAAGACAAGAGACTTATATAGTACTGAACAGTTTTGCTTTGCTTTTATTCTCTTCAGCAGACTTATTTGTAACTGAAAAAAAAAAAGGCTGTCAAGACATTTAGCAACTGGGAAGAATTGAAGTTGTTGTTTTCCTTAAGTATTTTTATAAACCTTTTTTTCTAATGTTCCTTTAGGAAACTGACTAACTTTAGCAGATGGTGTTAGGTCTCGTTTTCTCTCTCCCTCCTGTTGACATTCAACACAAACATTCTCCTCATTTATCCTTTTATGTACATTTAAAAAAAAAAAAATCAATGTTAACAATTTTGATTGCCTTCTCAGCCATCTTCCTGTGACCTGTGCCCGTGAGAGGGAAATTGAAAATAGGTCATTTAGAGAACAGATGTAGGGAACGGAGAAGAGTGGGAGATCAATTGTGTCATCACCCTAGTCTTTTACCAAAGACTGCCTTTTATTTTCAAATTCCTTTTTACTTATATGCAGATGCAACTGACCTACTGAGAAAGACGTTGCTCTATATTTCCTAGGTAAGTATTGCTCATGTGAGCACTTCTTTTCATTCTATAGAAAATGGAAGCTGCACGCATCTCTGGACCTCACCCTGCCCCTTGCCTTGCCTTTGCCTGCTGGTCATAAAATTATGTATAGTGTGTATATGTGATCTTTTTCTTTTTGTTTGGTGACAATATTTCACTCTGTCACCTGGGCCATAAAAGTACAGTGGCACCATCATAGCTTGTTGCAACCTCAAACTCCTCTACTCAAGTAATTCTCCTGTCTTAGTCTCTGGAATAACTGAGACTAAAGGCATGTACCACCACACCCGGCTAATATATTCTATTTTTCATGGAGATGGGGGTGTTGCTCTAGCTCAGACTGGTCTTAAATTCCTGGCCTCGAGCAATCTTCCTGCCTTGGCCTCCCAAAGTGCTAGGATTACAGGTGTGAGCTATGGCATGCAGCCATGACATTCTATTTTAAAAGTATATCTATTTCTTCCTCAATAGCAAAGATTAAATAGCAACCTGAAGCCTTCTTTTTTAAATTTTTAATTGTTCTGAGTACATTGTAACTGTATATCTGTATATGGCATGGGTAGTTTTCACACAGGCCTTTTCCTTTTAATATTGGAAATAAACATTTTCTCCTAGTTGACAGACAAAATAAAAACAAAAACAAGACATGACAGGAAAACCAAAAGGACATGAGTGGACTAAGTGACTTCCTGTTAGAGAGGTGTTTGTCTGGGTGGGGGTGCACATAATCAAAATCATCGATCTGCCCTGTGCCTGACACTGGCACGGGACATCACTCAGTGAAGACTTCCTGCTATCCTTGAGTACAGAGTTAACTATTTGGGGAAAGATGTCATGTTTTTTTTTTTTTTATTGAATGGTAACTATGTACATTAATGCACTTCTAGGGTACAGTATGGGGTTTTCACATGCAATCCGAAATACTTCCATCAAACCGGTCGACACAGCCTTCATGTCATTTTCTCAGTTATTGTTGTAAAACGTTCACATTCTACTCTTAGAAAGATTCACTTGTACCCCTGTAAGATGTCAAGTTAAGCTCATACACCTATCATTGTGAGAAAAGTTTTCATAATTTTTCAACAGTCATGTGGAGGATAGGGGATGGGGAGAGAGACAGAAAGAGCAGCTTGCCTGAAAAAATAAAAATGTAACATCATCTGGGTACAATGTACAGTGTGGGTGAGCTCTGACATTAAAGAGCATACAGAGGTGAGTCACAGAAACTTGCAGTTGGTTAAGTAAAGCAGGCATGGTCAGATGGGCTTGTCAGATTTGTGTCTCTAAACATAGAAAAGGTACAGTAAAATATGGTGTTAAGATTTTATGGGTATGGGCAGCGCCTGTGGCTCAGTGAGTACGGCGCTGGCCCCATATACTAAGGGTGGAGGGTTTGAACCCGGCCCTGGCCAAACTGCAATAAAAACTCACTGGGCGTTGCAGCAGGTGTCTGTAGTCCCAGCTGCTCTCGAGGCTGAGGCAAGAGAATCACCTGAGCCCAAGAGCTGGAACTTGCACTGAGCTGTGATGCCACAGCACTCTACCAAGGGAAGACTGTTTCTAAAAAAAAAAAAACCAAAAAACAAAAAAACAAAAACAAAAAAAAAGATTTTATGGGAAAACCCTTGTATATAATGTTTGTCATTGACTGCCATGTACGTGGTACAAGACTGTATATACGTGTATCACCCCTTTCTTCATAATTCACAGAGGTCTCCTCTTTTCCATCATTTTAGAATAAGATGCCCTTTAATCTTTTTCTTCCTAAACTTTCTCTTAACAAATACACTCATGCTTAAATTTCTCTCATTCTGAGGATTTTTCCTCTCCCATCCCTACTCAGCCTGCATTTATGTTCTAGGTACTGTCTAAATTCTCTTCTCCATGCTTATCCAAAATTCTTAAAGGACTAATCTCATCAATTTTCACTTGTTCCATTCTTTTTAACCCATTTTTCAGCTGATATCATTCTCACTAAGGTCACAAATGAGTACCCAGTTATTAACTCCCCGAGATGGTTTGTAATCTCCTTATAAATGGGACCCCTCTTGTGCATTTGAAACTGCTGCTTGCTCCATGGAGATACCGAAGCTAGAAACTTCCTTAGTTTCCTGTCCACCACATGCACCTGGTTTCCTTTGAAATGCTCCATTTTCCTCTCTCTTCTACTGATCCCCCTTTCTTTTGCTTTTCTCTGAACATTGGTCCTCTGATTCAACTCTCAAGTCAGTGTTCTTAGGAAAGAGAGAACTTTATGGTTTAGTAACTCTCGAGTATTACTCCATTGTCAATGTTGCCAAACCTATGATTATTCATGTCCAATTATCTTAGTGCGTGTGTACTTCTGATGTTTCCATAGATGCCTTAAATTTTCTATTTTCATAATTGAATTCATTCTCCCCTTCTCTAAGATAGATCGTCCTTGGATATTCTCTGTCCAGTTGTTGTGACTTTTACCCAGCAATGAAAGCCAGCGTATCAGCCGTTATTCTTAACTCTGTTTTCATCTGCACATCTTGAATTCTTGTAATTATCATTGACTACTAAAACTGACTAATCTGTGGTTCTCAGTTTTCGTTGCTACCTGGATCACCTGGAGAGCTTAAAAATATCTCAGGCCAATTAAAACAGGATCTCTGGGAGGAGGCCTTGTTATTTTAATATGCAGAAAAGATTAGAAACAAATTCTCTCAGTATTTCTCAAATATGTGACTTTTTTCCCCACCTCTACCACCACCCCTCATCTCAGGTCCTCATCATCACTTAATACAGGGTGTCCATAATGTTCTTGCACAATTTACTATGTTAAACTATTTTAAATTGCACATGAATTTTATGTCCACCCTGTGCACATCTCCTAACTGGCCACTCTGTTTTGATGTTATCCCTCTCCAGTCCAATACCAACTTGGCCATCAGCGTGAACATGCTCAAATGTAATGTTACAATGCCATCTCTCCTGCCTCTTCTGTCTCTGTATACTTCCTGCCTGACCCCCGCCCTCCCTCCCCAACTGGGCTTAAGGTCTTTCAAAGTCTTCCCATGAAAAAGGATCCAACTCAAGTTCTTCAACTGGGCACGTGAAGCCCTGTTTTAACTTACTTATCACTTGCCTCATTTTGCGTCTTGTTTGCCATTCTCTGTTCCCCACGAAATGGAAACTTTTATGATCTGTTCATACATAGATGTTTTATGTCTTTTATGCCTTTTCTCCTGAGCTCTGCTTTGACTAGAAGCACCCTCTTCTGAATAACTGTTAATCCTATTTGTCTTATATGTCTTGGCTTAGTAACCACTTTCTCCAAGCTGGTTTGGGTGCCTTTCCTCTGGTTCTCATAATGATCTTTGGCCACAGAAATCATCCCTTTACCGCTTGAGTTTACAGTGATTGCTTTACATTCCTGCTCTCTCTGTGGGAACAGTGAATTGTGCATGATCATCTTGTATTTTCTGGTATCCTGTATAATACTGAGTCTATACTGGATGCTCAAAAAAGGCTTATTAAATGAGTGAATAAGAAGTTAAAAATCATAGCTGATTAAAATAGAAATGGATGCCTAATAAATTTTGTCTCTTAATCAAGAGATTTAAAATAGAAGAGGATCATATTTGTACATTGAGATGGAAATTCGGGAACAGTAGAGAAGACCTTCTGAGATTTAGGAGATTTTAAATCTCTGTCGGCATAGTTACAGTTACTTTTGGAGGTAGTTTTCTTCTTCTAATTTATACATTCATTTTGGATCTTTGAGGTTTCCGTATTCTTGAGTAGAAAGATAAATATATAACTGGTTTCTGTTAACATCATCCTGATTAACAGTTAGTTTCTCACATAATTACAAAATTTTCATACTAAAAATTAATCTCTGATGAATATGGGCTTATACTATATATCTTTTAGGGTCCAAAAAACCTGGATAAATTTGTCAGTTTCCAGACTTGGCAATTGAAAATTTGTCAGTTTCCAGACCTGGCAATTGACAGAGTGATACAACCAAGATCCCCTTTAGCAATACATTTTTTGAATTTGTATTTTCTTTAACAAAATAAAGATTAAATTTGCATCACTTTAGGATAAATTGAAGTGAATGGGGACTATAAAAATTATCTTGGTGAATTATTTCAAATTTTATATTTTTTGCACCAGATCTTGATGCAAAAGAAACCTATCCATATTTTACTGAAACAAGCCTTTTAGGGAAACATGGAAAATGCACCATGAAACATGGAAAGTGTGATGGGATGTGAAGGAAGATAGAAGCTGGACAAGGTAACAGGTTTACTCCAAGTTTTCAAGGAGCTAGAAAGTAGTTTGGTGTAAAAGCTCTTTACTACAAAGAACAATTACCAAATAAATCATTGTCTGGAAAAGAACAGATCTTGGAATCAACTGTCTGACGAAGAAAACTGCAAAGAACCGATTTTGATGCTTTAATTTAGTTTTTCAGAAATGTAATTGTAGGAAATGAGCTTTGGGTAGAAATCTATTAGAGAAGTTTCTTATTTTACTTTGCCCATTCTAGACTCTGTCCTACTGATTGTTCAGTATTACTGAGCGTATATGCTCTAATGAGAATTGCGTATAATTTACCATGCACACTTACATACGGATTCTGTGTCCATAAAGGATAAATGTGTCTAGTTACAGCAGATGCTAGTTTCTTATAAGAGCAGGAACCATAACTTTCAATAACCACGGGTAAGGGAATGGTGCGGAGATTGCCGTGTGTGTCCGTGTATATGCACATTTAGATTCTGGATTTTGAATGAATATTTCAAATACTATCTCAGACCACTTGCAATGGGATTGCTAGCTTTCACTTCAAGAAGTGAATTATTAATCATGTCTTAGAATACGATAATTGTGGTAGAATCGTCAGTTTTTTCCTACATCCATTCACCCTTTTCTGTTTAGAAAGTAACCAGAACCTTTTGTTGGTTCTAATAAAAAGCATATTGCCTTCCAGATTTTGCAGCTAAATGTGGCTATGGGACTAAGTTCTATTCTTGAGCTATTTAAGAGAAATATTTGTGGGAGTTTTCTGAAGACGGCTTAAAGGAAACTCACTTCAGGGGAAGTGCCAGTTGCCCTTCTGCCTTTTCTTTCAGCTTTTCGCCTGAAAATCAGTGATAATGGTTGTTGTTTTAACAGCCCTAATGGAACATGAGGTGACCTTGAGGGTGGGAAGCAAGGTGCTTGGATTGGACAGTTGAAGCACAGGAACTCGAATGCTTGAGAAAATTGTAGAGACACCATATTTACCTGCTATTCCGACGTTTAAATTTTTCTATGTGTGAGAGAAAAGAGGGTTCTATCTTATTCAAGTCATTTACAATTTTTGTTATTGTTCTTGTTTAGCAAGAATTCCAGTGGTGCTCACCTGAGGACTTGGAGTCTGTATCTGATGAGCCCAGGGATCAGCATCCTCACTGTCTATTGTTAAGGATCTATGGAGATCTATCTCTCTTAACAAGAAATGACTTGATAAGCTCAAAATGGCTACTTAATGTTGCCCTTCTTTCTTTCCGATCTGTCCATTTGTGTCCATGTTCTCTCTGGGAAATCAGCACTTTAGGTTCTGACATTCTGTTTTTGTGTTAGGATAGGCATTGTGAGTCCATGTGTTAGAAAGAGTAAAATCTTGCTTGGAATTGTGAATTGAGTGAATTCTTTTTTAAGCAGGAACAGGGAAAGTGCTATGTTTCTCATGTAATATCACTGAACAGTCCATTCATTCAACAAATATCTATGAGCCGTTGGGGTCAAATAAGCTATGAGAAGGCTTTGTTATTTAGTTAACTCGTGTCCAATATCACAGGGTTAACTTGTGAATTTGAAGAAACTAAAGAAGAATAAAAGATGAATCAAATGACAGGTCTAAATATTTTTCCCCAAATAATTGTCTCTAAGAATATAAAAATCCTGTATTTAAAGAGAGGAATATAATCTGCATTTTCCCAGATGGTGCCAGACTGATGGCGCATATATTAATGTCAAATATTAAGGCTGTAATTATAAGGGTCCATAGATGCTTCTATCAAATTTTCCAGTAGGGTATCATGTATGTGTATGGCTAGCTTGCTAGTTTGTTCTTATTAGTCACCAACTGGCAGTTCCTATGCTTGCAAAACACTTTAGGTAGGAGTCCCACCATTCTCTGCCATGCCAGGGGCTTCCAGAGCACTACTTTCCCATAAGGAGGCCATATGGATATTTTCTGTCTGTTACAAATCCCGACATTGCCGACTGATGCTGCATTCACTTTAAACTGCAATGTTCTGGAGGTTGACTTGTTCTATAGAAATGAGGAGACTATCTCTCTATCCAACTGTCAGTTTGAGGCACTAATATTTACATCCTGAGTATCACAACATCTGTTATGAAAATACTTTTTTATGCTCTTATTTATAGCCCTGTGGCAGACATCTAATACTGTGCTCTTTCCTCGGTTCTCCATTGGAGGCACCTGGGGAATGAAGTGGTCCCAGAAGGTCTTCATTCTCCCATGTACATTAACTCATTCTAATAATTGCCAGGGAGGGAGCCTGCCCTCAGTTTATCAGACATAACCAAACCGTGAATGCTGGTTTGAGCTCAACTGGGATCTTTGCTCCACCAGAACTTGACTTGGCCTTTAGATCACTTTGACAAGATAGCTAATTAAGAACAAAGCTACAATTTCTTGATAAAACATGTACGTATGTAAGTGTATTCGACAATTATACACACACACACACACACACACACAGGGGTACCCTTTTATCCACAGGGGATATGTTACATACCCTCAGGGGATGCCAGAAACAACAAATAATACCAAACCCTATATATATGATACTATGTTTCTCCTATACATAAACAACTATGACAAAGTTTAATTTATAGTTAAAATTCAAAGTTAACTTAATATCAGGCACAGTAAGAGACTAACAAAGGTAATATAATGAACGAATTATAATCATATACTGTAATAAAAGCTATGTGAATGTTGTCTCTCTTTCTTTCAAAATATCTTATTGTACTTACTGTACTTACTTTTGACCAAAGGTAACTGGAACCAAGGAAAGCAAGACTCTTGATAAGTGGAGACTATAGTATCTCACATATGTAGGCATAAAGGTATAAACATAAACCACAAAACTTGTAATTTGTATTAGTGGGTTCATACTACAGGCAGAAACTTTTCCTCATTAAGTCATCTCTTTCAGTTGCAAAACAATATAAAAGGGATGGCACACGCTATAACATGCATTTTACTTATTCTGTGTTTATGCAAATATGAATGAGTAATATATTCAGTTATAATGTTTCCTTAAGCCACTGTTTCCCTACATGCTGGAAAAATTTCTGTACATAATTTAGATTCTTTTGGGATTTATTTAAAGGTGACCCAGTTAGTTTTTCTCTTTTGCAGTTACTTCCTAGTAAATGTAGCTACTATGTCTATGTATAAAAGAAATGTGATGGTTAGAGGAGATATGAAGAGACCGGTAGATAAAGACAAGGTGAAAATTATTGGCATAGGAATAATGACAAGTAAACAAAATTACTTTCTGTATCATATTTTACCACCTGACTGGTAGCAATGAGCACAATTTGTCTGTTTTTATCAAATGAAAATTGAAATTTAGGGCTGCAAAGCATGTTTATAAAAACTCAGGAGCCTTCACCGTAATAAGCACAGTAATAAAACGCTTATTTTCTAGAAAGCGGTTAGAAAACCATAGAAAACAGGGTACTAGTTAGAGAAATATTAGAAACATACATTTGTAAGACAAGGCAGAATATCATGATATCTGAGAAGTCCAAGTTTGAAGTGTATTCAACAATATCAACTGTAGTGGAAATAAAATTTCAAAGCATGAAAATCCAGAGCCAATTGGTAGCAGCACCAGTGGTAGGATTGAAGTAAACAGAAAGAAATGGAAGGCATTTGTTTAATCTATGATCTTGTTGAAAGAAGGGTACCAGCCCAGTAGCTTTTTCCTTTTAAGACTGTCCAAATGCCCTTTTAAGGGTAGAAAGAATGGAGCCACAGAAAGAGATTAAAAATGCTGGTAGAGAATGGCAGAATACAATAAGGTTGTTTTTAGAATGGGGAGAAATCTTTGTAGAGTAAAGGTGACTCAGGCCAAATACAAAAGCTGTTTCCTTCTCAATCATTTGTGCAGAAACTTGTGCAAAGCATATATTAGCAATTCCCATTATCTGGTACTTTTATTGCCCTGGCATGCTTAGTAGCAGACTATTTAGCCAGCATTGCCAACGATTTGCTTTTAGTCTGCCTGATGTTTTATCTGCAATTCCTCTGAAACTAATAGCAAAAGAGTAATGTTCAGAAATCTAGGAAGTTTCAGTCGGCAATCAGGTGTTAGCCTTACTCTACTTTGTGAGGTTCATACTTCAGCTTAGAAGCTTGGTGGCTGTTGTTCTTTTTGATAGCCAGCCAGAAGCAATGTCCTAGACCTGTTTGGCTGCTGTCCTGGGTAGGAGAGTTTGGTAGCCCTAGGGAGATGAATTTCTTCAGCTTTGGATCCGCCCAGAGTAGAGAAGCAACACCCTCCAGCACTTCACTGTTGCTATGAAACAAAAGACTAGGAAGGTGAGCGAAGCAGGAAGTCCCGCCTTTCAGCCCCAGTCAGCTTGGGCTCCCGCTCCCAACGCTCACGCCCACCTGCCTCCCCTTATTGGTTAGCTCCCTGGTGCCTTGCATCCTTCCTCTATTTCCTTTCCCTTTTCCATTTTCGTTCCCGGTCAAGTTCAGGCCCCTCATTTCCTTCTGAGTTCCCTTCCATTCCGACACGCCACGAGCGGGCCTTCCTTTGGGGCCATTGTGTACTGTGGAGGACGTGGACAGGGTGTTAGCGCGAGGAGGACGGGCGCCTTCCGCCCATTGGCTCCGCCCGCTGTCCGGCAGGGCGCGGGGGCACGGGATTGGCCTAGCTGAGCTAGGACCCGCCCCGCGCCCCGCCCCGTGCCTGGGTCTCTGTGTATGTTACAGGGGTGGGGTGTCCAGCGAGCGCTGCTGCGGCGTCCCGCGGCCTCCTCGAGAGTCGGGCGGGAGGGGAGAGCGGGTGTGGATTTGTCTTGACGGTAATTGTTGCGTCTCCACGTCTCGGAGGCCTGCGCTCTGGGTCGCTCCTCCTTCGGGAGCGTGCAACCACGGCGATTACACACTCCCTTCCCGGGCTACCCACGCACCCTGGGTTGCGTGCGTGTGGAGTCGGACCCGCGCTCACGCGTGTCTCCGGACAGCTACGGCGCCCAGAGGCAAGGAGGCAAGGGGGCGCCGGGGAGGCTCGGCACTTCTTACCAGCTCTGGGGCCCAGGGGTAGCCAGGCGCGGGCCACAGAGGGCGAGGGGAGAGCCCCGGCTTGCAGCTGCTGTTGCTGCCGCCGTCCAGTTTGAAGTGGGGTATTTAAAGACCGGAACGGGGCAGGCCAAGGGGAGGAGGAGGAAGGAGTTCAGGGAGACCGGCTGGTGGAATTGCAGATGGCTGGGAGGTGCGTCCATCGGGGCCGATAGCCAGCGCCCGAGGCGGACCGGGCTGCCGGGCGCTGGAGAAGCGACGGGATACTTTGTCCTCTCTCTGTCCAGCTTCCTCCCCAGAGGAGAGTGGCAGGGCAGGGGCCTGAGCAGGCAAGGGGAACAGAGGTCCTGAAACAAAGCTTTGGGTGAGACTAGAGGCGAGGAGTGAAAGAAGTGAACTCTTTTCTCCTTTCTGGGGTGCTCTTGTCAGTTTCTCACCCTGTCTTTTAAAATGGGCTGTTTGTTTGTTGTCTCATTTGGCTCTTGGGAATAACTACTCGCCGTGTTGGTTTAGAGAACCCTGTATTTGTGTCTTCGTTCTTGGTGGTTTTAGTGGGGAAAATGCAAGTCCCACGCCTTTGTCGACAACAGACCTGTCCCTTATGCTTGTGTGGAATGATCTTTACGTTTACTAACTTGGAGAAATCTAACAGAGTGAAATGAGATTTTTGAGTGTGGCTCTCAAAATGTGTTGTAGGGGCTTCAGTTCCAGTAGTTTGAATTGGGATTTAGGCGGAAGGGGGAAACATTTTACGTGTTCTTATCTTGTTGGAGGAAACCCATTGAAGTTTTTTTGTTGTTGTTGTGAGTTGGTTATTAGTTCAGACTTAGCTACTTGAAGCATAAATGATGCATCTTTAACTCTGAGTATTGAGTATTCAAAAATCCAATCTAGGGTCATAGCTCCTGAAACTACTGTGTATAACGACTGAAAGTGTAAATTCACAAGCATATTGAAAAGTTGAATCTGGGACTCTTGGTTTTGTTCTCATTGATGGAGGAGAATGTAGTGGTTGCAAGTTAACTTGTTCAGTGTTATGGTGAGTAAATATTTTCATAACTAACTTTTTTTTAATCTGCCTTTCAAAGAACTAAGATTCCAGATGGCAAACTCTATGAATGGCAGAAACCCTGGTGGTCGAGGAGGAAATCCCCGAAAAGGTCGTATTTTGGGTATTATTGACGCTATTCAGGATGCAGTTGGACCCCCGAAGCAAGCTGCAGCGGATCGTAGGACTGTGGAGAAAACATGGAAACTCATGGACAAAGTGGTAAGTCCTGTCTCACTGCATGGAGCTCTGTTCACTGTGGGTCTGTTTTTTCCAGATGTATTTATAATGTTAATTAATAATTGTTATGGCAGCAATCTTTTAATTTGTTTTGAGCACTTTACTACCACTCCTTGTGTTTGGAAAAGTTGGATTAAGAGCAAAGACTTTTTTTTCCCTTACCTTTTGTCCTTCCTACTCTGCAGAGTTCAGAGTTCCTCTATATGACTCATGGTCATAATTTTTACCATTGGTTGCTTTTTCTTAGTATATGGACATAGTATGTTTGGAAGTGTTTGTTTTGTCTTATATGAAGTTTGTTGCTTTTAGATAACCAAAGAGTACAAACAAGTTATTTAAGAAAAGTCTCTAATGGGCCACTTATGACACTCATATGTGTATGATCCTGAAAGTCTGTGTTGGGGAAAGAAACAGATTAGTTCTTAAGTGAGGAAAGCAGTAGTTGAGACAGTTTCCATTTTCATCGTTGAGAATTCATGTTCATTAAGAAACTTTTTGTTGTTAATGGTATGAGTTACAATTTCTTTCATCTGCTATTCCATTTTGAAACAGGAAACCTTTCGATTGCACATTGTTTATTATGAAAGGAAAATATATGTTGGGGGTGGTGGAGCTGAGTGTATCAGAAACCTCTGTGGTTTGATCATGTTGGTTTCAGATGAACTAGAATTTCTCAAGAAGAAATCAAGATGGATGTCAGTATCCAAGGAGTCTAGTTAAAAAGGCGAATGGCATACCTTATAGAAATCTACTCAGAAAACTGTACCTATCAGCATTCTGTATTATTAAGTAGGATTATGAAATAAATTTGATTAAGATGTAGTTTGCTGCTTTATAAAAATTACTGATTGTTGCTTTTGAAGCAGTAGGACTTTTCCATATTTCTTGGTAGATGTTTGTCCTACCTTATGGCCTTATGTCATAGATATTTGGGGCTAATTATAAATTTAGTTAGGAAGGACTGTTTATACGTGTATTGTTAAAACTGGAGAAATGGAAGTTTAAAGAAATATTTCTTTGTAGGGTTGTGCCAAAGCACTCATAAAGTCATGTGGTAGCATTCCCCATTGCTTTGGTTAGATACTATGTGTAAATACTGGCTACAGAAAGCCACCCTCAGTAGTAGTAACAATATAAGGAGGTTGACAAAATTTACTGTATTTATCCTTATGGAAAATACACATAGATATATGGACTTGGCTGGGCTTGTTATTCTACTGCTGGTGGTGGTAGATGCAGAGTCAGAATATTTTTGCCAGGTAAATACCCTTAGTTTTGGTCTTCAGCGTGACCTATTTAAGCTTCTGCCAATTTATTCAAATTGTTACATTGAAGTGCTCCAGACAGAATGATGTCATAGTGTCAGAACATTGCAACTTGCTGCTTGGGGTCAGATTTAGATTTTAGCATTGAATGCTTAAGAATAAGGAATGTGCAGTTGGAAAAAATAGCATGTATTTGACCAGCACAATGCTGTCTATCTTTGCTTTTCTAAAGAGGATGCATTTGAAGGTCACTCCCATTGCCTCAGTCATTAGTTGGGGCTAAGAGAAGGAATTCCACTTTTTCCTCTTATCTGTTATACAGGGTGTCCCAAAAGTTGCCCCTAAAATTGCCATACGTAAGGAAAATGAGAAATTGTAGCTAAATCTACCTTTATTTATAAAATACTCATTATTAAATTTGACACCATATTTACAAAATGTTCTATTGGTCACCTCTTTGTAAAATTTTGTAGGTACAGTTAGCTACAATTTCTTCTTTTACCTGTGTATGGCAACTTTAGGAATGACTTTTGGGACATGCTTCTTACGGGAGCAACAAATAGATCAGATTCTGTAAGGGAGCTTCTCCTCCATCCCCTGCAGCCCTTCCTGGAGTGTTTGAAAGTTGTACATTTGTGAATGTTAGACTATCAGATCCAAAAGATTTATGTAAGAAAGTGGTAAGCTGTAGTGACTATAAGGAATTATTTTTGAAACATTAAAAACTAGGTGGGCATAATTTTGGTCTATAACTGATTGTTAACGTAAGTTTTATCCTCCTTTAATTATTTCACTATGAGTTATGGTAAAGTAAATGGTTATTTGATAATTAAGCATCTGCGGTTGTTTACTTTATTAACCCTTTTGTGGGTTTGGGTTTAGCCTCTCCAACTGAGAAACTTGACTCGTGGAAATTTATTATCCGAGGTCTCTACTTAGTGGGATGTGGGTGAAGGCGTTGGCGAAGGTGAATTGCTATGGCTTTCCCTGTTTATCTTTATTGTTTGTTGAAGGAGTAAATGGTTGTGTTCATTTGTGTATGTATCCGTGGGCTTTGTGGGGAGAAATCACATGAAATATTATGCAAGAATCGAGTATATATATTTTTATTCTATCACACAATAGTAGAAAGGCATTCATAATTCCAGATCAGCCATATGTTTAATGTAAGTATGTAGCATGGAAACCTCCCCCACTTGTGTTTATCTTTTCTTATTTGTCAGTAGTGGAGGAAGTGGCTCATAATATCAACATTGTCCTGATGATTATATCAGGGGCTTTTATTATTAGTCCCAGAGTTAATCCCTTGACACAAGACTTGTTTTTCAAAATAACTTCAATAGCACGAGTTTAGCTTGTGAATAACAGAAAATAGCAACTTTCCAGTCTAATTGGTGGTTGGATAAAAGGCAGGGTTAAGTGTAAGGTTGGCATTTTTTCCTTATGAAGCCTCTTCGCAAGACCAGATCTTAGAAGTATAACTATGAACACAAGCTTTTCGAATTCAGTGTGTCTCTGCCACCCACAAAGTAAAATAACTTATTTTATAGGAGCTAACGAAGGAATCTTAGGCTGTAAGGGAACTATCTACTAAGTGTGTAGTATCACCTTTATTTGGCTCTAGAATTTTAAATGGTGAACTGAGATTCTAGTTTCAACTAGTTGTTCTGTTTTTAGAGGGCAGGCATTTTCTCCAAGGTCCCTGAAAATATGACAAAGAGAAAGTAGTTGCCATTTGTGTTCCCCATGAGATGTAGTAGAATGTTCTGTAACAGAACATCAGTAGCACAGAGGTAACATAGTACATGTATTGAGAATGGTGGTAGCATGTCCAAAAGCTTCCCACTTACACAGATTTTCTGGCCCTACTTCTGTGTTTCAGGGTAAGTCAATAGCTGATTGGATGCCTGTTTTGACACAGTGAGAGAACTGTTACTCCTGACTACATATCTAGGTTCACATACACCCTGAATGAAACGTGGGTTCCAAAGCTGTTGAGAGACAGAGGTTCTTAAACACTTAACAGACATTTATCAAGGGTCTACTGTGTTCCTACTAAGCACTTACTACTAGAAATGCAGAGCTAGACAAGTCGTTGTCTGGTCCTCGACCTGTCTAGGAACTGGGGGGCCAGGATCGGAGCCACGTGTGTGTAAGCGGATAATTGCCATGGAGTATGGAAAGGGCTGTGTTACAGATGTGTACAAAGTACAGGGGGAGCAGAGCAGAGAACGTTCACCTCATTGTTCTGGCTACTGCACGGACGGTTTTCTGTCTGGATTCTGCTGGCCATGCCTTTTAGGAAGAGCATTACTGTGTTCTTGTTGGACATGCTGAGGTGAGGGTAAGGAAATGATTGCTAATCAGTCTGGTCAGAATGATAATTTATTAATGTGAGGTTCCTGAGTGTGGTTTTCACGAGAGTCTTAGCCAGGTGATGGAAAATAGAGAAACCATTTTCCATCTAATAGATGCTGAATGTACTGAGCATCCCTGGATGCTCAGGAAATTAGAAACTAATTAATTGATGCTAAAGAGCAAAGGAAGTTGAGTACTGGCCTGTGTTTTCGTCTTGTTGTCCTTGTCATTTATTCCCAGGTACACTACTGACATAATTTTAAAAGCATTTGGAAAGTGATGATGCCAAATAGCCTTTTTCTGCCTTTTGTCCTCTGTGCATTTAATACTTTTGTCAAGCCTGAAATATGATTCATTCTCTATCTTTTTAATTAATGGAGATCATAATGTAATTTAAAGTTTGTTAATCATGGGTGCTTGGATTATATTCAGATATTTAAAACAGGTAACAAATAGTCTTTTCTATTTTGAATTCCTCATCCCTCTAAAAAATATTCCATACAAAGTAAAACTTAGATTTTGGATGCCTGTTGTTTATGATTGTTGATTTTGAGACTCTCACCTTCCTAGAATCTGGAAATAGGGACTATCATTTTTTGAATTATTCTCCTCCACATATTTCCTTCTCCTTACTGAAGTTGTTTTTTTTTTTTTTTTTTTTAACCTTAGCAGAATCATGGGTGGGGCCTAGCAGACCTGGATAAACGAGGGGACAATTTTGTTTAGTACTGTGTTAGATTTTGATTTTGTTCTAAGATAAATTAAGTGATCCCCTAGTGTTCTAGTTAAGAATTCTAGGAAAAGCCTTTGATAAAGTAAAATATCTAAAGGAATCTTATAAAGAGTTAACCTTGGTTATCCCTGTGCCATAAGGCATACATAAAGCAGAAGCCTTAATTTCTAGTGATCTCTTAAGCGTTATAAGATTTTCACCATTTAGATTTTGAATCCACTTCTTCCTTTCTTTTGAAATTTGCTTTATGTGTTTGTTATCTGTTGATTTTCACCATTCATTTGTCCAGTCCCCTCTGTGGAAAGATAGATATTTATAATAATGGTCACATAGTAGAATGCATAAATGCTGTACAGTGGTATAAGTAAAGTGCTGTGAACACAGTACTACCTGGAGGAGGTGAATATTACTTACTCGGGATGAACAGTTGGTATGTAGAATTCAGCATGGAGGAGGTGCTAGTCAGCTGTTCTTTGAGAATGGTTTGCATTCCAGCTAAGTAGAGGCCTAACTTTAGGCCAAAGAAATAAGGAGAAATTGTTAAGTGGGAGAAACTAAGGTAGAGAAAGATGATAGAGGATCAAACTGCTCTGTCATGGAATTTGGACTTAATTTATTTGGTAGGCAGATTACCAGTGAAGGCTCTTAAGAAGGGAGAGGAAAATTCAAGGCCTTGCTTTGATAGAATATTCTCTTGACTCTGTGAAGGTTTGATTAACAGAAAACAAAACAAAACAAAACACCAAAACTAAAAACAAGAAAAATTATCAAGAGGTATTAAAACAGTTTGGGCAAGAAATAATAAAGAGTTGTTCTAGCGGATTGACAGTAGGTTAAAGCAAGCGTTGGGTCAGACATGGGAAGCATTTTGGAGGTAAAATCTACAGGTCTTGGTGTCCCCTCAGGGTTGGAGGATAAAAGAGAAGGTGAAGTGAAAGTGACTCTTGAGGTTTTCAGCCTAGTTGACTCTGAAGGCAGTGATGCCCTTAATGAGATAAGAAACATAGGAAGGAAAAGAGGAAGCATGGGGGTTGGTATTTGAGCATGCTAAGTTTGACATGCCAGAGTGAAATCCATTTTGAAGTCAGAAAATCGAGTGTGTAGTTCAGGAGAGAAGCTGAAATGAGAGATGTTATTTGGTACATCTGTTCATAGAGGTGGCATTTCAAGCTGTAGAACTGCAAGAGATTTCTAATGCAGAGTTAAAGAAGAGAGTCAGAGAAGTCAGAGAATTGAGTTTTTTTGGTGGTGTGAGGGTCCTAAGTTAGACGGCAGAGAAGGAAAGTGCATCTTACAAAGAACAGTTATGAGAAAGGTAGAAAAAGAATTAAGATAAAGTGATGTCCTAAGTAGAAACAGCTTCAAGAGGAAGACAGCTTCAGTTCTGTTCAAAGTAGTTTCAGGTTCAGGTGGAGAAAACCAAATAGAGTGACAATTTGAGAAGTCATTAAATTGCATAGTTAAAGCCTTTGTTGACCCTGCCTGGGTAGTTCCACTTACAGGGTGGGGTGGAGCTACATAAAAATCAGTATGTGGATTATTTAAAAATTGTTTTATAACTTTTACAACTAATGAAAAGGAAGAAAATTCTGATAATGTGGGGGTTTGAAAATAATTGAAATCATTTTGTGTCTATCTTTGTGTAAAAGGAGGGCTTCAAAGCTTGTGGGTAGGGAATGATTGAAGACGTAAAAGAAAAGGTCATTGAGAAAGTAGGATTCTAGGTTACGTTATGGGAGGCGAAGACTAGGAAGGAGTAGAAGGGCTCACCTCGTGGATAAATGTGCTTTCCACTTAGAGAAAAGAGAAGTAAGGGAATACATGAGAAGTTTTGGGGGAATAAATTTTGTGTTGGGTTTCAGGAAGTGATTTAAGGCATAGTATAGACACAGTTTTTAAGCTATGCTCTAAAGTTTTATACTGTGGAATAAACATTATATATTTTAACCAGTTTTCTAGCAATTAAGTGTGTAAATAAGTAAAAAGTAGAAATGGAAATCATTTATCATCTTTAATATGAAGATCATCTTAAACACATGCTGTGACTTAAACAGTGCCACAGTGTTATTTTTATCTACTCTGCCTGGGCATATGCTTCAGGTTTGGTTTTTAAAAATGTGCTTGTAGGTTGCTGATTTTTTCCTAGTAGTGAAAGTAGCATTTTGAAAAGATTCAATTAAATTTTATAGCTTTTTTATAGGACTGTTTAAATCATTGTTAAGATCACTCACACTGTTTTGCAATAGTAAAAAAAAAAAATTAGTAATTTTTTTTAAAATTTTAGATTAATACGAGGGTAGAAATGATTAGGTCCCATTGTTTATGTTTCTTAGGTACAGTTCAAGTTGTAGTTGAGGCCTTCGCCAGGGGATGTGCTGTGTTTGCTCACACTGTGCGCCTTAGGTGAGAGTTTACCAGCCCTCCTGGCATCCTTCTCTTTCCCCTCTGCCCCTCTCCCATTGAATTTAATTGTTTTTTTCTCTCCTGGGGGCGGGTAGTTGTTTTTCTTTTGGTTGCATGTGAGTAGTGAGTCCATTGGATACTTGGGTTTCCATTCTCGTGATACTTTACCAAAGAGCAGTTATTCATGTTGTATTAGAAGGTAAGGTATTTTAGCACTACATCTTTTCCTGAGAGTCTCTTGGTTTTGAAGCAACTAAAGGAGTCCTGACCTGGGCTTAGCCCTTTTTCCTGCTTTCTTGAACAGAACTTTGCAGACTTCTTAAGGGTTTTTAAGTAGTATGAATAACTTTATGGACTAGAAGAACTTTTAAAAATCATTATATCTAAGAAAACGGTCAGTGCCCTTATTCTGATTCTTACGCGTTTGCAAAACCTGTAGAGATTTTTCCTTTGTGATGGAATATAAAATGTGGAAGGAGAATAAATAAAAAAAGAAAACTGAGTGCAGGCTACCATGCAAAGCACTTAACATTTCCTCTTCTGAGAATTATAGTACCCTGAGAGGGTTCCAGAAGAAGCAGTCTACCCTGGTAGTATAAAGCTACCAGGTGGCACTGCAGGATCCCAGGTTAGCTTTAGTTCTAATGAATTCAAATATTTCATGGTATGAACAGAGTCAAGCAGACGACTCCATGGAGTGATGGGATCCTGCCTACGTCCATAGGAAGTAAATCAAAAGGGTATTTCTGTTTCCCCACGTGTGATATTATCAAATTATTTCCCCAACTTTGTACTCATTTTTAGGCATGTTTATTTAGGACAGATATAGATAGCCCATTTGTAATGTTAACATATCACTTCTAAGAGGTTCTTCCTTACTTTGGCCTTTTCTTCTATGCCTCCTTCCAGCCATCAGATTTTCTTTTAGACATGTTATATAGAAGGTTCTAGATGAAAGGTTGTGGAGATAGACCAGTGGGGAAGACAGATCCATTCTCTTCCTTTAAGAAAATTTCAGTCTTATTTAGAAGAAAGATAGAGAACAGATAAATATACAGTTGATATCTTAATTATAACTAGTTGATTCTTTAATGATGCTTTTAAAATTTTTTTGACATGGGGTCTCCTTATGTTGCCTAGGTCGAACTCTTGGACTGAATTAGTTCTTCTACCTCAGCTTTCTGGGGAGACAACGGTACATGCTTCCATCCCTGGCTTCCTTAAGGATTATTTCTTATATCAGTCTTTTTTTTTTTTTTTAAAGACAGAGTCTCACTCTTGTTTTCCTAGAGTACCATGACATCATAGTTCACAGCAACTTTGGGCTTGAGCAATCCTCTTGCTTCAGCCTCCTGAGTAGCTGGGACTACAGGTGTGTACTGGGCTAGTTGTTTTTTGTTTTTTTTCCCCCCTATTGTTAGTAGAGATGGGGTCTAGTTCTTGCTCAGGCTGGTCTCAAAACTCCTGAGCTGAAGAAGCTAGGATTACAGATGTGAGCTACTGTACTTGGCTCTTATATCAGCCTTAAAATATATCTTCATTGAAAACTAAAAAGGAATTGGTATTCTTTCCCGAGTCTTGCTATAACTAATATACTATGCTCATGAACGATTTTATGTGCTTTGTTTTCCCCAGTTAATATTCTGTGTAGAGAAAGTTGTGTATGTTTATATTTTTTACATTTTATACTGTGTATCTTTTTGAACGTTTATATATTTAGTGATGATTTGCTGAATTAAAATGCAAAGAATCCAAAGAACTTGTGGATACTTTCTACCATGACATGGGTACTTTTATGTAATTGCAGTAAGAAACTTCTAACATTTACAGGAGGAGGACAGGGTTTCTGTCTATCTTTAGAAAATGAGATATTTCACGTGAGAGTGTATGACTTGATTCCATATAACTGAACACTTCTTTCAAATAAAAGTCTGTTACAGTATAGGCACAATTCTGTACTGTTGAAATTTCATTTGCTTCTGTAGAATTGCCTTCATATGTTTCAGGGGCTAAACCTTATTTGCAAGGAATATGTTAGCTGATCTAATACCTCTTAATCACCTTTTGGCTGGAAATTTTAATTAAGGCATAGTCTGAAAACTCTTTACATGTAAAATGTTCCAAGAATAATTAATGACTTTGAGAATTCTTACAGCAGCAGTAAATCCTGTTTTTATGTTTGTGCCTTTGCTTTGATATGGTTGAATGTACATTAATGTCTATACCTACATTTTAATGTATTTTTTGAAATATATGTGTATCGTAGTTATTTATGTGAAACAATGCAGATTGCATGTATAGACGGCATCTCCTTAAAAATCTTTAATACGTTTAAGTAAGTATGAGAGTTAGTTGTGCGTAGGTATGGAAAGAACGCCTGATTCTGCAGTCCATATATCAGGGTTCTGAGCCGTAACATCAGTTAGTTCTATTTTTGTGTTTTCATATTGTCATGTCAAGATGAGGGAGTTGGTCTCTCTGATTTCCAAATTCTTTGAGTCAACGATATAATGGAATTTCCAGGCTAATTCCAGTAATGTTTTGCCTTTTAGTTCAAAAGAAAAGAGTAATATTGCTAATGAACCAATTTCTTTTATGTCCCAATTGGTGCCTTAGTATATAATGTGACAGCAGATTTGTTCTTTGTGAAAACTGTTCTGTGTTAGCACCAACTTTCATTGTAGGGAGCGATTTAGATATTTCTAGAAGAGGTGTAAGGCATTTGAGTCCACACTTGAACCTTGTGGTGAGTTTCAATTCTCCTTAATATACTGCTTTTAGAAAAGCAATTTTTCTTTCCCTGGCTTTTTCAGGTCCTTGCGCATAGCAGGCACTCAATAAATATTTATTGAATGGAATTGAATTTGACCTGCTTAGAAGTCGTAGTCCTGATGTAGGGTTATTCATTTCAGTGGGAGCTGTCATAAATCACAGGGCTTAATAGTAATCCAGCTGATGGACTGCGCACTCAGCGGCTTATGGTAGTAGTTCAGTATTGTATGTTGCGCTTTCCTAGGTGCAAAATTTAGAGAACAGCATCGTTTACAGGACTTTAATGAACTGACTCCTGCCCATTTCAGATCTCCTGTACCACTCGCATCTTTCCTATGCTCCCACCTTTTAAAATAACTGCATTTGTTCTTAACATGCTTTGCTCTCTGGCACATCTTCAGCCTTTGCCACAACCGTTTGTGTGTGCTGGAAGGTAGTTTTAGGTTTGCCTTTCTTGAAACTCTCTTGTTGATATGAGGGAGCTGCTGCTTTTCTCCTGTAACACTTTGTACTCTCCCCCATCCATGGCACTAAATTCCCCTGTAATTCTTTCTTAAGCCACCAATCTTTCCCAGTAGACAACTCCTTGAGGGCAGGTCTGTGATTTATTCCTTTCTGTGTTCCCGAAAGCCCGAAACAATCGCTGACACATAAATGTTTGTGGAATTAACAAATGGGTCCTGAAGTTCATGTAGATTTGCAAATGGAATAAAATAAAAATGTAAATGAGTTTAGCAGAGATCATTAATTATATGCCTAATTCTAATTAAATTGTGGTATAGTTACAAAGACTGTCACCCTAAGATTCAGAAGATGCAGGATCTTGTGTTGGATTAATGATTTTTTAAATAGTCCTTTAGTCTTTGTAGTTCTTAGTTTTGTTATCTGGAAATGAATGGATTGGATAGGATCATTGCTAAGATGCCTTGGAGCAAGAATTACATTGTTCCTAAGTTAATTATAGAGAACTAGGTCTCTCTGCCAGGCTCCTGGAGTCAGGAAGTATGTTCCAGCCATCTATAATTTCCAGGCACTAAGCTCAGTACCTGGTAGATAGTAGTTAGTCAAACAGCTTTACCTGATTAAGCAATAAATTCTCACATGGAATTAGAATTTTAAATACAGCAAATGAGGAAAAGGTCAGGTAGAGAATAGTGAAATAAATATTTCTAAAACTGAAAATTACCTATCAAAGAACGGTTATTCAGTATGTCTGAAAAAACACATGAGAGAATTTTTCTTGTTTGTCAGTTAAAAAGTTCACCAGCAGAAGTGGGTTTGAAGGTTGGTCCTCCACCTACAAGTTAATAATAATTAGTTAATCTGTGACATATACCAAGTTTTATGTTGCTGAAATTAAACTGTGCTATATGATATTGGTAGTGGCAGTATTTTTGAAATTTATGTACAGGGGTAATTACAGCAGTTTTGAGATACACAAAAATCAAGAAAAATCTAGGTGGACAGAAACAGACGAAGCCCTCTCAGCAACACTGGCAAGCCAAGCACATCGAAACTTTCATGGGTGAATTAGAAAGATGAATGTCAGCTGTGTTTCTTGGAAGTGGAATAGTGAACTGTAACACATTCTGTCTCAAAACTTTCGTAGTGACCCATGAATACTTGTGATAGTATCTTTGGTTGAAAGTGTTGTAAAAAACATGCAATTTCAGCCAGGATTTTTTAAATCATTGATATATTTGGGACTTAATCTCTGGATCTAAATGACCTTTTCTAAATGTATCAACGTATATTACAAATAAAAAGGAGTAACAGTCTTATCAGTCCTTTTAGCTATACTTCTGTAAATATTTGGCCTTATTTAATACATGAGATACCACCTTCTTTCAATAATATTTTTTGTTTTATTAAACCTATTCATTCGCGTCATTAATTTAAATACTTGATACATATAGGGTTCAATTATGAAAATAAGGGACATAATACAATCAAACTATGTGTGTAAGAAAAAATTACATATCAGCCAGTCTATCCGTTCATCTATTTATTACTTGTGTACTCAACAGTTCTGCTTTAGGTGTTGTATACAAAGAGGAAAAAGATATATTAATACTCTAGATTAATGTGAAAAATACTGTCTATAGCCAGGTATCCTCACACTACAGCCTGTAGGCCAGGGCCACAGGTGGCCTGCCTAGGACATTTATCTGGCCTGCTGGGTGTTTTTGCTGCCCCTGCCTGTCCTGCTTAGCAGCTGACTCATCCCGGGGCCTGCAGTCCAACCCTCCAATGGTCTGAGGGACAGTGAACCAGCTGCCTGTTTAAATAGTTTGAGGACCCCTGGCTCTATGCTATCTTAAATTGGGGGCTGATGCTTAGTAATTTGAGCTAGATTTTTCTCCCCAGTGGGGAATGGGGGAAGAAAGATTCTTTTTTTTTTTTTTAAATAAAGCAAATGTGATAGTAAGTATAAGTATGCTTTCTTCATCTGTTGTTTTTTTGATTTATTGTGTTGTGTTGTGGTTCTTGATATTAGTTTAACTGTTATGTTTGCCCCAGGAGCTTTTATGAGTGCCTGGGGCAGATCCATGTTTGTGGAATCTGAAATGTAAATAATTTGAAGGGATCCTTGTAGAGGTATAGAATATAGAAGTACAAGCACAAAATTGGGTATGAAAGTAAATTTTCTTTATTATCATTTTTAAAAAGTTGGTAAATCTACACACATCAGAAATAAACTGGACTAGTTTTTGACTCTGTACATTTTATGCTTGGATTTCTTTTATCACCCACATGTACTTGTAGTCCTGGGTACCATGAGACAGTTGCCTTGAATTGAACCTTACCATTCC
The DNA here is from genome assembly GCA_963574575.1 of Galagoides demidoff. Taxonomy (NCBI): domain Eukaryota; kingdom Metazoa; phylum Chordata; class Mammalia; order Primates; family Galagidae; genus Galagoides; species Galagoides demidoff. The sequence continues at coordinate 25,513 of CAUYQV010085645.1, forward strand.
TATGGTAGGCTAAGTTAGCATTGTGGGGACTTGAAGTATTCCCCAAACCATCCTTTTAAAAAATATTCTTAAAATTGAAAAAAAAATATTTTACGTATTTAAAGTATACAACGTGACATTTTGATACATACACACATAATGAAATGCCTACTATGTGCAAACAAGTTAGCGTATCTGTCACCTCCCATAATTACCTTTTTGTGGTGGGAATAGTATTTAAAATCCATTCTTTTGGCAGATTTTCAGTACACACGCAATATATTGAACTGCAGTCCTTGTACTGTATATTAGATGTCTGGGTATTTTATCTTCCATAACTGCAAATTTGTACACTTTTACCTGTTTCTCTTCATTTCATCCTCCTCCCTGCTTGGTGACCATATTCTTTTCCCTGTTTCTATTTATTTAATTTATTTTGGTATTTATTTATGTCTAGACAGAGTCTTACTCTGGTAGAGTGCTGTGTTGTCAGAGCTCACGGCAAGCTCAAAGTCTGTTTAAGCGATCCTCTTGCCTCAGCCACCCCAGTAGCTGGGACTATAGGTACCTGCCATGATACCCAGCTAGTTTTTCTATTTTTGGTAGAGATGGGGTCTTGTTCTTGCTCAGCCTGGTCTCGAACTCCTAAACTTAAGCAATCTGCCTGCTGCAGCCTCCCAGAGTGCTAAGATTATAGGCCTGTTTCTATTTATTTGATTTCCTCTTTTGCAGATGCTGCATGTAAGTAAATTCATACAGCATATTTCTGTGCCTGGATTTTTTTTATTTTTACTGGGACAGTTGACAGTAATTAAACTATTTATAGAAGTCATGGGGGAGGGAAGTCATAATGGAAAAAGACAGAAGTTTTAACCAATTGTATTTAAATATCTTGCTCTTGAAAATTTTACCAAAAAAGAAACGTGATTATGGGTTTAGAAGAGGACTATGCATCTAGGGGACCCAGAGCTTAGGCTTCATTAGTTTCTTGGTAAATCTGCCTTGAAAGATGCAGGAGGCTTAATTACTCTTGGCTAAATCACATTAATGTATAGACGCGAATACAATAGTTGAAGTACTACCTTTTCTTGCTGGCAGGAATTATCTTTGGTTCTGTAAAGAGACTTAAATACCCCAGTAGCTGGGTGGCATCTGATGGAATGATTGAATTGTTATATGCCACATTCATAGGCTTGGCAGACAATAGGGGAAGTGGATAAAACCCCTTTGGACCCAACCCCCATTATTCCTTAATAATTTGGCTATTAAAGTTGCACATCCTTGTTTTATGCTCCTCAGGATTCAGGAACAGTACACCAAAACATTAATTAAAATCTATGCATGAGCTTTAACTAGTTAGACATTCAATATAGTAAAATAATGTTTAAGTAGTAGACATTTGTTGCCAACAGAAAAGGCCCATTTCCTCATTTTTATTTTAAAAAAAGACTATCAGTTGCATACAGTGGTTGGTACACCGAAGCCTCTTTAGCTATGGATGAAACTTTAAGGGTTGAAAATGAGGATATAATATAGAAAAAACTGAATGGAAGAAAAAGATGAAACTTAATTGTTATAAGACAAATGCATTTACCAGTTCTTAGTAAATTGGAGATAATTTAATGTTACCATTAAATTTGTAATATGGGAAATGAAGAAATAGGATAGAGTTCTATAAGTTTCTCATTTTCATGTGGAAGAAAATATTATGGTTTATACAAATAATATTTTATTGTTATCTTTTTTAGGTAAGACTGTGCCAAAATCCCAAACTTCAATTGAAAAATAGCCCGCCATATATACTTGATATTTTGCCTGACACATATCAGCATTTACGACTTATATTGAGTAAATATGATGACAACCAGAAACTTGCTCAGCTCAGCGAGAATGAATATTTTAAAATCTACATTGATAGTCTGATGAAAAAGTCTAAACGGGCAATAAGACTCTTTAAAGAAGGCAAAGAGAGGATGTATGAAGAACAGTCACAGGACAGGTAAGAATAGTTCAGACCTTTTCCCTTGGTGTTAAGGTCATTTATGTTGCTTTTTGCCTCATAGTTAACATAAATGTCACCATGTAATTGTTTTGGGGGGAATGCCATTCACTTTGTATACAATTATATGCTGCTCAACAATGAGGACACATTCTGAGAAGTGTATCTTTGGGTGATATCGTCCTTGTGGGAACATCATCAAGTGTACTCACAGAAGCCTAGATGGGATTGCCTGCTGTACCTGTGTGTGCTATGTGGCTCCTGGGTTACAAACCTGTACAGCACCTTACTGTACTGAATGCAGTGGCAATTGATCGCCGGGGTAAGTATTCGTCTATCTAAACCTAGAAAAGGTATGGTAAAAAATATATAAAAAATATAAAATAGTACACTTGTGTAGGATACTTAACATGAGTGGAGCTTACAGGACTGGAAGTTGCTCTGGGTAAGTTGAGTGAGTGATGAGTGAATGGGAAGGCCTCGGACGTGACCACACACTGCCGTAGCCTTTATAAAGACTGGGCACTTAGGCTGCAGTAAAGTCATGAAAGTAGTTTTCTTTCTACCATGATAAATTAACCTTAGCTTACTGTCACTTTATAAACTTTGAAGTTTTTGTAATTTTTGACTATTCTGTAGTAATACTTAGTTTGAAATACCCATTGTATAGCTGAACACATCTATTTTCTTTCTTTACATTATTCTCTAAGTTTATAGATTGATTTTTTCTTACTTTTTAAACTTTTTTTGTTTGAAATTAAAACACAAACGTGTACACTAGCCTAAACTTAAACAGAGGGACGGTCCTCAGTGTCACTGTCTTTCTCCTCAACATCTTGTCCTTTGGAAGGCCTGTGGGGCAGTGACAGAAATGGAGCCGTCTTCTTTAATAAGAATGCCTTCTTATCAAATCCTTTCTGCAGGACCCGCCTGAGGCTGTTTTACGGCTACATTTTTTTTTTTTTTTAATAAGCAGGAGTCAGGTATAGTGGTGGCTCACACCTAAAATCTTAGCACTCTTGAAAGCTGAGGGAGGAATATCACTTGAGGTCAGGAGTCCGAGACTAGACTTAGCAAGAGCAAGACACTGTCTCCACTAAAAATAGAAAAATTAGCTGGACATGGCGGTGGGCACCTGTAGTCCCAGCTACTGGGAGGCTGAGGTAGGAGGATCTCTTGAACCTAGGAGTTTGAGGTTGCTGTGTGTTAAGCTGATACCAGGGCACTCTAACCTGGGCAACAGAGTGAAACTCTGTCTTAAAAAAAAAAAATAGAGTAATGTAAAATAATAATAAAAAGTATGATATATACATATTCTATAAGTAAACACATAAACTGGTTATGTAGTTGTTCATTGTCATTATCAAGTAATATGGTGTATTGTCCATAATTGAGCAGTTTTAGGTTTATAGAAAAATTATGCAGAAAGTACAGAGAGTGGCCATAAATCTCTCCCCTCCCCACAGTTTTTCCTATTCACATCTTGCATTAGTGTGGTACATTTGATACCGTTGAGGAGCCAATATTGATATATTATTATGAAAGTCAGGTTCACGCTTTGTGTTTCACTGTTCTATGGTTCACAAATGCGTCATGAAATTAAACACAAACATGCACACTGGCCTAAACCTAAACAGAGTGAACGTCCATTATAGAATCACATAGAATAGTTTCAGGGCCCTAAAAATGCCCTGTACTCCTTGTATTTTCCATCTTCTTGAACTCCGAGCACCTGAACTCCAGTCTCTGTAGTTTTCACGGTGACGTATGGTTAGGCTCATACACGTCCATAAGTACATTTTCAAACAAAATTCTTTTACTCAACAATACGCATTTGTGGTTCCTCCGTGTCCTTCGTAGCTTGATAACTCACTGCTTTCTGTCACTTTATGATGTGCATGGTATGGCTGTGACACAGTTTGCTTTTCCTGTCACGTGTTGAAGAACATCTTGGTCACTTCCAAGTTTTGGCAATCGTGTGTGAACTTGCTAGGGATATTTGTATGCAGGTTTGTGTGTAGACTGAAGCTTTTAACTCTTTTGAGTAAATGCCTAGCAGTTGTATGGAAAGCCTGTGTTTAGCTTTGTGAGAGCCTCCTAGACCATATCCCAGGTAGCTGGACTATTTTGGCTTCTTACCAGCAATGGAGGAGGGTTCCTGGTGCTCCACGGCCATCGGAGACAGTGTCTTTTAGACACAGCTTGATTGAATCTGTGGATGTGATAGATGTCGGTGGGAGATAGAGCTTCAATCTCTGTGTTTTTATTTAAGTGAGAAATTGGATTGGCATGGAAAAGATGGTAGTGACATCATCCAAATCCTCATTCAAGACACTTCAGATTTGTTGTTTAGCTATTTGATGTTAAAATTCAGGAGCTATCTTAAACTAAATAAGGAAAATGATAGAGTTTTCTATATCTGGGAATACTTTAAATGTATCTAGAATACTGACTAGGATAGTATATTTAGATTTTCAAATTGGAAACCAATATTTATTAAAATGTATAATGTCTTAACATGTTAGTTAAATTGAATTTTAGCTGAAGACTTTTAACCTCCTGGTATTTTAGTTTTCTTACATGTAGGAAAACCTCTGTGAAAGCACTGATACTTCTTTCATGTCAGAAAAACTAGCCTCATTTAGTCTAATAAAGCATAGGGTTGTATAATAGAAAATCTAGGGGTGGGGGAAAGGAAATGTAGTTATCTAGGTATGTGGGCTCCAAAGTTGTTGATAAATCCTGGTCAAGCAAATACCCAGAACCAGTAAAACCTTCAAATTCAAACCTAGGAGAGCTGCCTGCCAGATGTAATATGTTTACGTATGTGTAATTTGCTCTCTAAATTAGTGATGCACTGGTCGTAAAAGTCTAACAATTACTTTATAAGGCTCATTTTGAGGGTAGTGAATCTTCTAGTTGCCTTTTAGCTTTAAAGTTTTAACAGGACCAACAAGGGGAGTTCGGGTTGTCACAATGGTACCCAAAGTAAGGTAGAGAAATATTTTAGTGATTATTTATTCATTCAGACTTGCCAAGAATGGCCAGTGTTTGGGGAAAACAGATGTTTATGCTAACATTTTGTATTTCTTGGATTTTCATTGAATTCATAAAAAGAAGGTGTTTTATACATATCTTTATAATTCTCATTTAGACTTTAGTAGTCATGAAATCCTTCCTGATCTATCTGAGCCATCTATTATATTTTACTTTTTAGATTATTAGGGCATTGATGAGGTAGGTATGTTATTTTTCAGTCTAGGAAAAATAGTAGATGAGTGGATGTAGTGTTTTAACTGGATATGATATGTGCTTTGGTCAACTTAACAATACTTTCATATCTTCTGTGGAAACTTGAAACATTTCTTGACTAAATAAATGTCTTATAATTACCATCCTATTTATTTTGATATTTGTGCTTTTTGACGTGGAAGCATTTCATGGGATACTTTAACATTTTGGTTGATTATGTATAAATTTCCATAAATGCTGATAGATCTCACATCACTGACCAATCATGGCGAGGCCACTCTGTAAACTCTGTATTCTTGTCTGTGTTTTAAGTGTCTATGTGAATTTTGTTCACTGTCTTAAATTCAACACTAAGACAAAATTCATTAGTTTCTGTGTTAGTATAGCATACCCCTAATGAGGTTTTTCTGCCATCATTGTTAGATAGGGTTCTGTAGCCAGCTGTGTTTATGTGAAACTTAGATTTGATAAATCTCTAATCATAATTCATAATAATGTGCCATTCTTGGTTCACCATAGCAACCACATAGACTTTTGAATTATGTTTTTTTTTGTCTGCTGGTGGTGTATTTGTGCACATTGACTTCTAGGTTCCCTTAGGAATTCAGATGCAAACTGAACCTAAAGTGGGCTAGTGTACATGGAACGCAGGCATTTTGCTGTACAGAACGCCAGAGAATCTTCGTGGCATGTTCTGTGGTAGCTAGGCAACAGAGAATACCGTGTAGTAAAATGACTCTACCGAACATGAACCACACACTGGTTATTGGGAATGTTATAAATTATTGGAACACTCTTTTCTCTTATTCTATAAATAACGAGGGACATTGGTGTTACTAAGCTAAAAATGAAGGACAGGCATAATAGAAACCGTTCTTGGGAGATCCTCGACCCAATCAGTATTCTCCAACTTGTGCTGGATGAATACCCGAATCAAAATGTTTCTTTCAAAGTTCCTGCATCTCTCTCGTGGCTACAATAAACTTCTCTGTAGATTCATTTTAAATATAAGAGGGGAAAATAAAATCAGACATCATTTCTGACCTGGCTCTTCTTTAATTGATTTGCTAAAGAATGAGTAGCCAGATTTTTTAATGCAGTTTTACATAAAATTATAATAAGAGAAAAATTAATAAATGAATGGCACTGAGCATATTTCCTAGTTACCTACATTCTGTGTAAAAACAGAGAGGGAGAAATTATACTTAGGTAAATGGATTTGCTGTTGAAATAGAGGTTTAGGGCATAGTGAAAGCTTCTTGCTTTCCGAGTGGGCAGAACAGTGACTTGCAGTGGAGGAAAGGCCTGAGCAGGCTGCTGCCTTCTCTGAGTGTTACGGGAATCCTCCTCTTGTATCACTTTTCCCAAGTGCTTTTTTTTTTTTTTTTTCCTACAAGCCGTTGAACCTCACACCGAGTTGGTGCTTCTCCAGCTGAGTTTCTAAACCATTCTGAGCTGGCATTTCTGGGAAGAAGAGTTATTCAGTGATTTCTGGAAAGGATAAAGTTTGTGCGTGTGTTGGGGGGGTGGGGCCAGAGGATAGGGAACATGTGGAGAAGTCTGTAATTTGAAGCACAGAAAAAAGGAGAAACTTTCTATCTTATTGCTTAAAACCTTAGTGGCCAAAGTCAAAGTGGATGTGAGGCTCAGTTACTGCTGACGCACACGTGATTTACAAGGCACTCTTTTCTTAAGAGATTTGACAGGCAGTTTCATCAGCAACCATTTTCTTAGTAAATTTCATTCTTTCAGATGGAAACTACACACATTGATCAGCTGCTCTTCAAGGCCTGGTGTTGGATGCTGTGTTTTGTTTAGACACCCAGGGTTGAGGGCCTGAGGACATTCAGATTTCCCCTATTTTAGAAGTGCTTGAGTGAGCAGTCAGGGTGCTAAAGCCTATTTCCCCCTCCCACACTCTGCTAACAACCACTGAAACAAAACCAAAAGTCAACCCAGGTGGAAAAATCTAGCTTTGCCTTTGATAAACCCTGGAGAAAATAAAAGCTTTAAAATAATTCCTGCCAGTGGAAAACGTAGATGTCGTCTTGTTATTCTTGTCATTTTAGACCCCTGGATCTTTCTTCTTAAAGGACTACAAATCTCTATGCTTGCTGTTCAGACCAGTGCTGTAATTTTTGAAATGGAAGATAGTGTACCAAAAACGTTTTGGAACTAATATATTGAAGATGTGTGTTTAAATCAAAAGTTGAATCAACAAAAACAATAGCTACAATAGTAACCACAGGAGTGACAAGAAAAAGTGCAGCTGAAAACAAACCTTCTTGCTTTCCTTGTATTACTGTATGACATCATTCCTTTGGGCAAAGAATAACAGAATAGTTAAAAAACCTTTACATTTGTATAAATACAAACGCATATTGCTTATATGGTCATTGAAATAGTTTTAAAATGCCTCCTGAGTTTTCAGTTCCCCGTATAAAAAGACCGAGCCGTACATACAATTTGGGCTTTAAAAAATAGTTACCGGACATCACCAGTGAACGGCCCGGTTCCTACTGCCACATCAGGTTCCCCACCGTCTCAGAGGCAGCTTTGTATATCATGAGAAGGAAATGCAGAGAGTGCTGTTTAACTTAGAACAGAATTGTGCAGCCAAGAAATCTTTCGGTCCCATGCCATTTCTCTTCCCAGTATTCTTTGTAACTTCGATTGGCTTCCAGACTCCAATCTGTATTTACAGTTTTTAAATTATTTTCTGGATATTCATAATATTTTCCCCTGAGATATTCCACTTTATAAAATAATGATTCAGTTGTCTTAGACTAAATGCTACTGTTGCTACCTTAGTCTATTAAATAATTTTTCAAACTTGGTAGTAGTTTCGAGTAAAAATATTGTTTTGTTATTATAACATTTACAAGATAATTAATCTTAGGGAGGTTTTGTCCTTCTTTTATAAATAAATCTTACTGTATTGATTGTTTTCCATTCCATGAAATATCTACTTAATGAGACATAAAAGGGAATGGTTTCTACTCATTTACAAAATAATTTCACATTTTGCAAATTAATGTGATCTCTCTGCTTTTTTGTTTACTAATGGTGAAGATTACAATTATTTTGAACTTCACGAGGACAAGGAATAAAAATTGCAAGTAGAAAATGTGATTTCTAACTAAATCAAAAGAGGCAACTAATTTCTTTTAAACACAAGTATTTTGATATAAACAAAGTTCCTATATAATTTTTTTCCTGTATTTGTTTGCATTATAGATATTTTTCTTTTTAAGTGGAAAACTAGAGGAATTAAAACATCAATTTTTGATATTTCAAAATCATCATTTTAAACTTGGATCCAAAGACAAAGAATAGCAATCTTATTTAGAAATGTGTCACCCAAGTAGGAAAGGTAATTTTCTTTAGAAAACTCAAAAATATTACTGAGATTGATCTATCATAAATGAATAACGGATTTATTTAGCATTGCTAATAATGTTTCTATGCATATTTCAGGCATCTGAGAAATATGAATAGATTATTCTAAAGTCTGGGAATGAAGGGCTCATTTCTTTAACACACTATGAAAGTGGAGGCCGCAAGAAAGTTGTTTAGACAAATGTTCTCAAAGTTAAACAAAGGGAGTCTGTTAGAGTGGGCAGGTGAGAGCTTGAAGAATCTTTGACTGTTAAGGACTTTATGGCCCTGTGTATTTGGCTGACTTCACCTCTCCTGCTTAGCTAACTAGATACGATATAATTTTTTTGTTAATTTTTGTTTAAGTGAAAAGTAAAAGTGTTTTTTTCTTGTGATTTTGTCTCTAGGTATGTGTTTTCAAAATATGAAAGAAAACAAAATTAGTCAGAAGTAATTGAAAACGAATGCTACTGTTTTTAAAATTTTAATAAAATGTTGGCATGTAATTCATTATTTCCTGTTTATTTTATTTATATACTTTTAAAAAACCCCATGCTAATACCATTCAGCCCTAACTTATGTTTTACTAGTAATTAAAAAATACTGTAACTTATTTTAATTTCTTCTAAGTCAGATTATATGCTGTATAAACATGGTATTTGGATTTAAGATTGGGAATTTTCCCCACAGAGTTTGTTAAATGTTTATAAATTTCAGAAAATTATAACCATTTTATAAGACAGTAAGGAAATCCACAAGATTCAAGTGAACTTGGCTTTATGGTTGAATACCTTCTACGTTTTTCAGTCTTAGGTGGTAGCTTATTAAAGTTGATGTTTTCTTTTCGATAAATATCTGGTGACATTAAAATTTGATAATTAAAATTCAGAAACACTCAAGAAAGGATGCTTGTATTTAGTTTCATAATAACAATACTCCCACAAAGAAGGTTGATGAATGATTCCTTTCAAGTGGCAGATTTGTTATTTAGTGAGACAAAGCTCCTTTGGCAGTTTCTTACAAAATTAAATTAAAGTTTGTTTATAAAACAGACAAGCAGAAGTGATAATCCTATAGCCTGAGGAGTACTTGGAAATCTAGCTCAAGAAGAGTCTTATTTTTTCAGTAATTTAACAAAGAAGTGAAATTTCCAGGAATCCAAACGGATTAACATTCAGTACTAATTAGGTGAGGTGTAAAATAATACTCAAGTCTGAATGTTTTGAAATAAAGTACCTTCTAAGTATTCAGTTTTCTAAATCTGTTTATAATACTAATCTTTTGTCTGTTTAAACTCATTGTTTGAACAATAGTTCTTGTTTGAGTATATATTTACATGTCAGTTATTTATACATGTGCTGACTATACCGGAACACACATAGGAGGTCATCAAGAAAAGTGCCCTTTATAGATTAAAGAAAAAAGAGGTGCAGGGCTATTTTGTGTGGTAGAATCATTGAAGAACAAATTAAACTGAATGACATGGATATGTTATTGAAATATATTACTTTGAACATCTGATCATGTGTTTAAACTATACGGCTTTCACAAACAAAACAAAACAAAAACTTTTTCATATACATATAATCACAAATGTGTGACCATATTAGTTTCCTTAATCTTCCATAACAATGTACCACAAATTGGGTTCCTTAAACAAGAGAAAGCAGTGTTCCTTCTGAACCTCTTAAGGTAGGTTGTGTCTGTGTCTCTTTCAGTTTGTGGTAGACTCTGGCATTCCTTGGCTAGTGGCAGCGTAACTTCAATCTCTGCCCCGTCATCATGTGATGTTTTCTTTGGTGTGCGCGAGTGCACATGTGTGTGTGTATTGGTGTCCAGATTTCCCTTTTACAAGGACACCAGTGATTTTGGAGCAGTACCTTCCCTAATGACATCTTAACTTCATTATATCTATAAAGATACTATTTCTAAATAAAGTCACATTCACAGAAAGGTTGAGCTTACATAGAGTTCAACATATCTTTTAAGGGAACACAGTTAAATCCATAACAGTTACCAAATTTGTAATTTTATATACCAAAGGAAGTGAAGAAGGTTGAAACTCATTAGAGTATGTCATGAACCATGAACGCATGGAAAACTTGGCTCAATAGACTATAAAACCAAACAAAGTTACTTACAGTTGTTTTTGAGAAAGATCTGTAGCACAAGTAATACTTGTAATTTTTCCCACATGTATGATAAAATGTATGGTGAATTTATTAGTTTTATGCATACACTGAAAAACATGGTGAATTCTACGTTCACTGATAAGAAATTGTCATATATATTGACATAAATGAATTTACAAATACCTCCTCTTAGCTTTCTTACTAATTTTAATGTATAAAATGTCATCTCCCTTTAGAAATCATTAATAATATAAATATTCATTACAACATATAATATTAATAAACTTAATTATCATGTAAGAATTCTTATTTTGTGATAAACTCTTGAGAATTAATTGTAATATTTATCATGACTTACATCATCATCATTAAATCTGTTTATAAGGTTTTCTGTATAGCAAAAAAAAAAAAAAAAGGAGTAGAAAGTGTTTTCCAGGCTTTCTACTTTCTGTCGTTAGTATTAAAATAGGATGCATAATAATAAGTATCTTTTCAAATCAAATTTGCAATCAATTTAAGGATTTTAGTTTAAAAAAGAGTAAATGATTGTTTCTGAACATGGCATACTAAATGGTTTAAACCAAGGGTTGGCAGACTGTAGAGGGCCAGATAGTAAATATTTTAGATTTTGCCAGATGGTCTTTGGCAACAAGTCAACTCTTCCTCTGTAGTAGGAAAGCAGATGTGTATAGTCTGTGGATTAAATGGCACAACTGTGTTCTGATAAAGCTTTATTTGTAATAACAAGTGCCAGACTAAGTAAGACCTGTGAGTAGTAGTTTGCCAACCCTTAGCAAAGTTCTAATTTAGTTTTTGGACAATAAAATTGTAAGAGTGTTTACTCAACACCACCTGAGTTGCATCAGTTAGGAGTATGTTTGGCTAAAAGTAACAATACCCACCAGACAATAGTTTGCATATAGAGAGATACATGTTTTTCAAAAATGCTGGCTGAGACCTAGGCTCTTCCTGACTTTATAATCCTCTTTCTTAGCATGTTGGGTTTTGTCTTCCTTCTGTTTTCTACACAGTTGTGGAGTTCTTGTTGCAGTGCCATGTTGTTTACGGTAGTAAGACAGGAAAGGGGGAGGACAGCATCCCATGTATCTGTCCTCTTTTCATCTTGAATCAAAAAGCTGACCCAGCTGAACCTTTCCACCCACTTACTTCCTCCAGCAGATTTCTCTTAGGCCTTATTAAGTCACTGAGTCACCCCTGATTACACAGATGGCTGATAGTATTAAAAGTTTAAAATATTGGCCTCTATAGTAAAGGAAGAAAAAAGAGAAAATGGGTGGGAGGGGGTGTTTAGTCTATCGTAACTCTCAAAAGAGAGTTTGCCAGACACAGTTTATTTAAACGTGTGGATCTTATGCCTTATAGCTTATTTCTTTAAAAATACATGTCCACAGCAGTGATGAACCTGAAGCTGATTCCCATACATAGATGCTAAAAGACAAGAGGATAGTCTTCTGTCAGGAAAAAAAGGACTATTAGTTACAGCAATCATAGTGTCAGTCAGGGTAGCATTATTTGTGCTAGGTGACCCATCCCCAATTCCCTCAGGGCAGGATAAAGGCCAGGAGACTCCTGCCGGTGCTTTTGCTCCTGGAGAACCTCAAGCCTAAGGACCCTGAGTCTTTTATAATGAGCAGTAAACCTGCCTGACAAAGGAGACGTCATCTTGATTGCACTGGACATTGAACCTCCTTTTTTTTTTTTTAACCTCTTTTTTTTAAAGAGAGAGGCACTATCTCAATCATCTAAGGCTGTGTGATACTCAGATAGTCCTGAAAAATTAGTCTGAAACTAAGTCAGTGTATGGTTGTTTGTAAGACATGAAAAAATAAGAGGAATCTGTAGAAGATTTTCTTTCAAAATGTATATGCTCAGTTCTTAGAAACCATAATTGTGTCTTAAAGTTCTGGATTTTGAATGATGTGTAATAGTAAGAATATAATGGCACTATTTTGGATTGTTAATAAGCTCAAAATCTTGGTTCTGACATTCTAAAATATATAATTACGTATGTATGTGATAAATCTAACATGTATATTAGAAACCTCACACATAATGAAATAATGTGATAACTATAACAATAATGTAAACTTTTTGGTGTACATTTTTAAAATTCTTGTTGGCATTCCAGAAAGAAATAGTTAAAGAAGGAACAAATATACTAAGGCCAATTCATCTAAAGTTCATTATCCTTTAAAATAGGAGACAATTCTATTTTCTTCTTTTTTGATTGAGCAGTACCTCATTCTCTTTTAAAATTTGACTACTGTAATACTGGGTTTGGACCCAAGTAATTGGTTTTAGTAGGAAAGGAAGTTTAAATTTATGTGTTAGGAGAATGATACTATTTGTCTTTGTCATCAGTGTCTGTACTTCAGAGGTAAGTGCAGAGGTAAGTCCGTTTTCTATATGGGTAAGCTAAGTGGGTTGGAGATTACATGGCTTCCCAGAGGCTGTGTGTAGTTAGTTGTGTGTGAGGTATTCCTAAATGATGTCTTATTAACAGTTGGCTTGTCTGAGCCTGCAGCTGTTGGCACTTGAAGGGTATCAGCACTGTCATGCCTTTTTCAACTTTGTTTCAGGAGAACTAATTTGAACAATTAGCACATATTATAGTTATGAAAATGAGCTGTTTTCTCCTCTTCATTAAACCAGGATTAATATTGTATGTCATCTGGTCAGTCAGTACAACTTTTATTTTTCTTTGCAAGGCAGCTTGTATTCATTGGTTAAATTAAAAATGACTATTTATTTAAAGCTTTATTTGTTAAACATAAATAATCTCTGTATGTATATATGGGGGGGTGTGGCTCGTGCCTTTTGAAGCTTTTGTCTAAATGAGCAAAGATTTTTCTTTTATGAAAATAAGAAAGGTTATCTAATTTGTTCTGAAATATATTAATGAAAATAAAACATTAGCTCATTTTATAGATGCTGAAAATATTTGAATGTTTGTTATAAAGGTTTTGTTTTATTTTGTTTTGTTTTTTGAGACAGAGCCTCACTGAGTCACCCTTGGTAGAGTGCTGTGACATTGCAGCTCACAGCAACCTCAAACTCTTGGGCTTATTAAGCACTTCTCTTGCCTCAGCCTTGCAAGTAGCTGGGACTACAGGCGCCCACCACAATGCCTGGCTATTCTGTTGTTGTTGTTGTAGTTGTCATTGTTGTTTGGTAGGCCCAGGCTGGGTTTGATCCTGCCTGCTCCAGTGTATGTGGCTGGCGCCCTAGCCGCTGAGCTACAGGTGCTAAGACTGTTCTAAATGTTTTTTATGGGACATATTGATTTTTTATAATCATATTGACATGTGAAACTGTCAAGTTTATTCTTTTTCCAGAAATTTCAGAAAACTTTAATTTGAGTAAAGATTTCCATACTGGACAGGCAGGTCTCATTTATCTGATTAAAGTAAGTTTCCAAGGATGCAAGTTCTAAAGAAACAAATTCTCCTTACCAAATTTTGTGTGAATTTTTTTCCTGTATAATTCTTATTTTAATTCGTTCTCCTTGAAAACACATATGTAAAAAGTATGTTTTATAAAGCAACTGAAGTCGTAAAGTTAGTAATTCATCACAATGCCTTTTTACCCCACTGTATCAGCATTAGTAAACTACAGTCTGTGGGACAAATCTAGTTTGTGCTTCTTTCTGAAAGTAAATTTTCAGTGGCGCAGAGCCCTGCCCACTCATTAACTTCCTGTCCATAACACTCTGGTAGGGGTAAGTAGTTCCACAGAGACCATGTGGTTTGCAAGGCTGAAAGTATTTACTCTCTGGGCGTTTTGAAAAAGTTTGCCAATTCTTGCACCACTGATACGATCTTCCACAATAGTCTTAGACATTTGGCATTTTTTTAAACATAAATAATTTCTTCTTTTGGTTGTTTTCTTTTCTATTTCATTTTTGCCAATGATACTGTGTGCATTACTGACAATCTTCTAAAAGCAATAAAATGTTGATATTAGGTAGTCAGTGATTTTTTTTTTTTTTTATTGAATGGTAACTATGTACATTAATGCACTTCTGTGGTACAGTGTGGGGTTTTCACATGCAGTCCGAAATACTTCCATCAAACTGATCAACACAGCCTTCATGTCATTTTCTCAGTTATAGTTTTAAAACGTTCTGATTCTACTCTTAGAGAGTTTCACTTGTACCCCTGTACATTGTTGCTTTTTAAAACTTTTGTTCTGAGGTCTCAGTAGATTTACACCCGGTTGTAAGATACAAGATGGGGCACTACTCGTATACTTATAAAGAATGCATATATATATATGTAACACAGCCAAATCTAAAATTAAAACTCTTATTGGCGAAATTTAGAATACATAAAGTACAATAAAAATTGAGAAACCTTCCAGCTAAAATAGAGAAGAGAAATCTTACAAATTTATCTCAGTGAAGTCCTCAAGCAGCTGTAGTTTTTTTTTTTTTTTATCCTGTGTATGTTTGCATGTTAGAGCTGATTAGAAAGTATTCAGCTATGTAATGTGAAAAACAATATCAATAATGGCTGGATACTTGCCAGACAAAAATAGAACTTACTGTATAATTTTTAAAAAGTTAAGAAAGTATTTGTTTTCTAATGGAGTCTTTTTTTTTTTTTCTTTTTTTGCAGTTTTTGGCCAGGGCTAGGTTTGAACCTGCTACCTCCAGTGTATGGGGCCAGCACCCTGCCCCTTTGAGCCACAGGTGCCACCTAATTGCAAATGTTTTTAAAAACATTTAAAAGTATTTGTTTCCTAATGGAGTGTACTCATTTTGTGATTGGAATACCTGAATAATTTGGATGATTGAATAATTTTAATGATTATACTTGTCAAGAACTCTCTCCTTAACCAAATTTCAGTCCAGTTCTCCTACACCTTCTCAGGGAGGTTTTTGTTTTAGCTTTTGTGTAAGTCCCTGCTCAGCCCAAATTTTAGCAAAATATCCTATAAGGTGACAAGAACCTGCAATGGAGAAAGTACCTAATATAATCTCGACCCATTGTTTTGAGCATCAGTTGTCCATAGATGTATTGGTTTATTTCTTGACTCTCAATTCTATTCAGTTGATCTATGTACACATTTGTATCAGGGTTAACTTGGTTGGATTATGTAGCTTTGTACCAAGTTTCAAAATCAGAAAAAATGTGTGCTGCAACTTCTTCTTTTTCAAGACTGTTTTGACATTTTGGCCTCTCACATTTCCATATGAATTTTAGCAGTTGCTTGTCAATTTCTGCAAGAAAAAAAGAAAAAGAGGTTAAGTGGAAGTTTGGTAGGCAAGAGCTTTGTAGTAAGTCTGCGGATCATGTAGGTGAGCGGCGCCATCTTAGCAATGCTAAGCTTTCCAGTCTGTGAGCAGACTTTCCATTAACTTGGGCCTTCTTCACTTGATGTTTTGTGCTTTTCAGTGTAAACTTTACATTTCTTTTGGTTTTTTTTTTTTTTTTTTTTTGAGACAGATCCTCAAGCTTCCCCCTGGGTAGAGTGCTATGGCGCTGAGCCCAGAATTAGTTATTCTTTTATTTATTTATTTATTTATTTTGAGACAGAGCCTCAAACTATCCCCCTGGGTAGAGTGCCATGGCATCACAGCTCACAGCAACCTCCAACTCTTAGGCTCAAGCAAGTCTCCTGCCTCAG
>CAUYQV010085648.1:0-33711 GCA_963574575.1 Galagoides demidoff
TGAATTTCTTAATAACTAAGAAAATGACATGAAGGCTACGTTAACCAGTTTGATGAGAGTATTTCAAATTGTATATGAAAACACCACACTGTACCCCATGATTACATTAATGTACACAGCTATGATTTAATTTAAAAAAAAGAAAAAGAAAAAAAGTGTTGTTTAAATGCAGGATCTGCAAGCAAGTTATTCATTACAAACCATAGTTCGGGTTTGCTGCTGCTGCTGAGGGATTCGACTTCATTAAATTCTGGTACTGGCATCAAAAAAAAAAAAGAGAGAGAAAAGAAAAGAAAAGAAAAGAAATCTCCCCAAAAGAAAAACCCCAGAGCAGATGGCTTCATGTCAGAATTCTACCAAACCTTTAAAGAGGAACTAGTACCTGTATTACTTAACCTTTTCCAAAACATAGAAAAAGAAGGAATACCTCCCAACATATTGTATGAAGCAAAAATAACCCTGATCTCCAAAACAGGAAAAGACCCAACAAGAAAAGAAAAGAAAATTATAGACCAATATCTCTAATGAATATTGATGCAAAAATATTCAATAAGATCCTAGCAAACAGAATCCAGCAACACATCAAACAACTTATACCTGATGATCAGGTGGATTTCATCCCAGGGTCCCAAGGATGGTTTAATATATGTAAATCTATAAATATAATACATCACATAAACAAAATAAAAAACAAAGACCTTTGTGATTCTTTCAATGGTTGCAGAAAAAGCTTTTGATAATATCCAGCATCCTTTCTTGATCAGAACGCTTAAGAAAACAGGTATAGAAGAAACATTTCTTAAACTAATAGAGGCCATCTACAGCAAACCCACAGCCAATATTACATTGAATGGAGTAAAATTGATATCATTTCCATTCACCTCAGGAACCAGGCAAGGTTGCCCATTGCCTCCACTGCTTTTTAACATTGTAATGGAAGTCTTAGCCATCTCAATCAGGCAAGAGAAGGCAATCAAGGATACTCAAATAGGATCAGAGGAGATCAAACTGTTGCTCTTCGCAGATGATATGATTGTATATCTGGAAAACCCCAGGGACTCAAATATAAAACTCCTAGAAGTGATCAAGGAATACAGCAGTGTCTCGGGATACAAAATCAATACTCACAAATATGTAGCCTTTATATATACCAACAGTAGTCAAGGTGAAAAAACAATCAAGGACTCTATTCCCTTTACGATAGTGCCAAAGAAGATGAAATACCTGGGAGTGTACCTAACAAAGGACATGAAAGATCTCTATAAAGAGAACTATGAAACTCTGAGAAAAGAAATAGCTGAAGATGCTAACAAATGGAAAAATATACCATGCTCATGGCTGGGAAGAATCAATATTATTAAAATGTCTATACTACCCAAAGCAAAATACAGATTTAATGTAATCCCTATTAAAGCACCTCTGTCATACTTTAAAGATCTAGAAAAATTAGTACTGCATTTTATATGGAAATAGAAAAAACCTTTAATAACCAAGACATTACTCAGAAATAAAAACAAATCAGGAGGATTCACACTACCAGACTTCAGACTATACTATAAATCTATAATGATCAAAACAGCATGGTACTGGGCATAAAAATAGAGAGGTAGACGTATGGAACACAATTGAAAACCAAGAGATGAACCCAGACCCTTATCATCATTTGATCTTTGATAAGTGTATCAAAAATATAAATTGGGGGAAAGATACCTGATTTAACAAATGGTGCTAGAATTGGCTGGTGACTTGTGGAAGACTGAAACTGGACCACACCTTTCTCTAACAAAAATTGACTTTCACTTGTTAAAGGACTTAAACTTAAGACATGAAACTACAAAAATTATTGGAGAAATTGCAGGCGAAACACTTGAAAAAATTGGCCTGGGAGAATACTTTATGAGGAGGATCCCCTGGGCAATTGTAGCAACATCAAAAATACCTTACTGGGATCTGATCAAACTAAAAAGCTTTGGCACTGCCAAGAACACAATAAGTAAAGCAAATAGACAGTCCTCAGAATGGAAAAGGATTATTGCAGGGTATATTCCCCACAAAGGTCTAATAACCAGAATCCACAGGAACTCAGACTTACTAAACAGAAAAGAACAAGTGATCCTATTTCATTGTGGGCAAGAGACATGAACAGAAGCGTCTCTGAAGAAGACAGGTGCACAGTCTACAGACACATGAAAAAATGCTCATCATCTTAAATCATCAGAGAAATGCAAACTAAAACCACTTTGAGATATCATCTAACTCCAGTAAGAGTAGCCCACATCACAAAATCCCAAACTTTGGGGATTGATGTTGGCATGGATGTGGAGAAAAAGGAACACATCTGCACTGCTGGTGGGAATGAAAGCTAGTACATTCCTTTTGGAAGGAAGTTTGGAGAACACTCAAGGATCTAAATGTAGACCTGCTGTTTGATCCTGCAATTCCTCTTCTAGGTATATATGCAATAGACCAAACATCACTTGGCAACAAAGATGCTTGCACCAGATTTTTCATTGCAGCTCAATTCATGATTGCCAAGTATTGGAAGAAGCCCAGATGCCCTATCGACCCATGAATGCATTAATAAATTATGGTATATATATACCATGGAATACTATGCAGCATTTAAAAAAGATGGAGACTTTACCTCTTTTATGTTTACATGGATGGAGCTGAAAAATATTCTTCTTAGTAAAGTATCTCAGAAATGGAAAAAAAAACCAATGTACTCAGTACTACTGTGAAACCAATTTATAATTACTCATACTTTCATATGAAAGATGGATCAAAACTATAGCCCAGGATAAAGGAGGGAAGGGGAGGGGAAAAGGAAGGGAGGAGGGTGGCTTGATAGAGAGAGAGTTAATGGTGGAACCATACCTATGGAGCATATTGTAAGGGTACAAGTCAAATCTATCAAGTATAGAACACAAATATCTTAACACTGTGATTAAGTAAATGAGGTGAAAGCTATGTTAATTAGTAGGTTGTAAGCACTCCAATTTGTACAAATAATCAACACATTGAATCCTGCAAAGGCATAAATGTATTCATGATCTATGTATATATGACTTAATAAAAAAAATTAATCATGAAAAATTTACATTTCAGTAAGAGATAATACTTTAATTGTTGATATACTTTAGAAACAGTAAAAATTCTAAAAGCATAGCTGAATTTTATTTTTGAGATTCAGCACTGAATTTGAAGTGGGTTAGAAGTCAGATACCCCAAACTAAATTATGCAAGATGAACAGTAAGTTGTTTTTGAATAAGTACAAGCAAGTTTCAATAATACTCATATATATTGACATTTTTTGTAAAATAAACACATTCATATTAAATAAAACATAATGATGTTTTAAATTATTATACCAAAACATTTCTCAATGTCCTATGGTTTCCATTAACCATCATTGTTAAAATATTCTAAAGGCATTCCTCCTGACATTTACTATGTTTTCTCCCTTAAGAAACAATAAAAAAAAAAAAACCCAAAGCAAAAGCACTTTTGAATATATGTGGGTAGTGAATCTAAGTTTTCATTGTTCAATTTATACCTACATAGTTTGCATTTGTTACTTTATGAAATAATAGTCTTTATGATGCAGAAATATGATCATTCAAAGAAATCCAATAATACTTTCATTAATCTATATTCCGAAAACAAGCCAGCAAAAAAGGCCTCCAAGTAAAAGACGTACAATATATACTGTATATAAAGTGCCCAGTTCTCATAAGTTTCTCTCAATTGGATATAAAGGTGATCAACTGAACTACTTTTTATAAAATGATTTGTAAGGTAACAAGTAGACTTAGTCATCTATTTAAGTATACAAATACATTTTCAACGTATAGTCACCATGGATACAAATTGTCCCCTGAAACAAAGGAAATTCATTTGCACTTTGAAAGATTAATGTGTTGAAGAGAAAAACTGCTCATATGGGTAGTGGTATTGCATGATTTCTATTTCTAGAATATAACATGAGAATTATAACTAGCATCCACCACCACCACCATCATCATCTTCTGTGGCTATTTAGTGAGTAAAATATATAAAACATTATATATAAGACTTGTTACACAGAGTGGCCATAGGGTTCATGTGCAATTTAAAATAGTAACATTTTTAGTAGCATATGGCATTGAAATTTCTTAAATTGAAACCAATTACACAGAGAGGAATGACACTAGAATTTAGGATATTTACTGTAAAAGTTTTCACCGCATCAAAAGAAAAAAAGACTTTGGATATAGCTATTCAAAATGTTATATAACATTTAAAAAAATAGACTTTTAAACAGAATATATAAAAGTACTTCCCTTTCCATTTTAGTTACTTTTCTCTTTGAGCCAAAATTCTATTAATGATAATAATAGAAATCATCATTGTAACTTAATAATTATAATTTATGTGGGTTGTATTTCTGTGTATAGTGACCTATACAGTAAAAATTATTTCTCTTAGCAAAATTAGGCAACATTAGAAAGCCAACTGTGCGCACTTTATAAATAACACAAATTTGTTTTAAATTTCTAGAAATTCACATAGCACAAATGCAATTTTGAGGGAAAATTCAAACTTTTATTAAAAAATGCAAGGTTTCTTCACATTCTTTATAAAAGGCATGTATATATAAATGTTAAAATCACCACAAGTGAAATAAACTTGTAAACCAAGCAAAACTTGTATACTAGGCACAAACAGCACAATTTTAACTTTAAAAAAAAGAAGAAAGAATAAGGAATGTACCTTTCACACTTCCTAAACAGTGTATGTACTATAAGGCAACAGTATTATGAGCAGCTGTTAACCACCATGCTTAAATTGGCTGTGAATATCTGAAATAGTTGTCCACAGTAATAGGAAATTCATGGTTACTTTATACCTTTAGAAAAGCTTTAGTTTCAGCCTATCAAAGCTCATTCTTTCCTGGAGGAAGCTCAGAATTATATGGTCTCCACATCTGTGGAGCATGTTGTGCTTCTCAATCATCTCATTGCACTAAAGCCTGAGTCAGGGACCATCTCATAAGATTGCTGTTTCTTGGCCTTTTTGTCCAGACACGTGTGTCTTCAGCAGGGCAGGAGAGTTAGGAGAGACAAGTGGACTGCAGCTTCACAGGGTGAGAGTCTATTTCCAGCTTTTGTAAAACTGTTAATGGAAGCATTAACAAGAAATTCCTTTGTGTTTGCTTTCTTAACCAGCTTGACTTAGAAAATTCTCTGCATTTTGTATCAGAAAGAACTCTTCGCATTTTTTTTTAACAGTTACAGATTCCCATTAATCTTTATGAGGGGAATTTGATTCAATGAGTAGGGAAAATACTGTTTTAATTTTAAAACACTATTATTTGTCCAGTTCACCAAAAAGAACCTTTTTTCCAGAAAATATGATGAGCCTAATTTATAGTATAGCTTCCTTCTCATTTGAACGTTCCTGATTTCAAAATGTTAAAATACAATAAATCATACTTAAGTGATTTTACGGTGTCCCTGGGAATATCTGAGTATACGACATGAAAGTTATTATTTCAGAAAAATTATTAAGAGCCATTTTAAAAGAACTTAAATGCAAAATAATAATAATGATTTATTTTGAGTTTGAGGATTTTGAGTTATAATTTATATAATGAGCTTTCCATTCATTTATTATTTTTGAAAATCAAAATAAAAGTACATTACAACATCTACCTTAAGGTACAAATAGACATTGATTATCCTTCCAACATGACATCAATCATTTACTTCAGTAGTCACTGAAATTTTCTCCAGAGGAACAAATTCTTGGATTAATTTGACTTCATCAAGTAGAATGGGCAAGAAGAAATCAAAGGTATATTTGCTATTTTCCACACAGCTTTTGCCAGTTCCACATGCTACTGGATGTGTTGGGAATTAGATGGACACGACTAAATCACATTTTAAAAGATTAATTGAGTTTGGGTTGAAGAAAATGACCTTTGAAAACCAATTGCAAGGTTGACCATAAAAGGTTTCTTATCCATCAAAAATGAGTCTCCAAACATGTTTTATGAGTTATGCCCAGGATCTACTCGTTTGTCTTTAGTATAAGTTTTTGAAAGTATTAGATAAATCAAATTCAGGAATATTCCAGAGGAGAAAATATAAAGAAATTTGCAATGGAGCAAAAAATAACAAAGACTAAAATTTATGTTTTAAGACAAGAGTACATAATTCTTATTTCATAAATCACTGGCAAATTGTCATTTCCATAGTAAGAGTAGTTCATCTTAAATGATTATGATAGCCCTGCCTAGAAAAGGAGGGGACAAGGGTGTTTTACAATGGTGATTTGGTGATCATTCAAAAAACCTCAAAACAATTTTATTGAAATTAGACTGCCTGGGTTAAGATAGCCAGTTCTGCTGTGTTTACTGTTTTTCTAAGAGTATCTAGGAAAATTAGTTTACTAATAGCAAAAAAAAAAAAAAAAAATTACTTTGCAAAATCATGTAAAGAGTAGTTTGTTATCCTTCACGAGCTTCTTTTTGCACGAATCCTACATGATTATAGTTAGGCATCTGGCCTGTCTTCACTCTAGGCATTGATTTTCTTTTTTTTTGAGACGGAGCTTCAAGCTATCCCCCTGGGTAGAGTGCCATGGCATCACAGCTCATAGCAACCTCCAACTCCTGGGCTCAAGCCAGTCTCCTGCCTCCGCCTCCCAAGTAGCTGGGACCACAGGTGCCCGCCACAGCGCCTGGCCATTTTTTGGCTGCAGCCATCATTGTTGTTTGGCAGGCCCGGGCTGGGGATTTGAACCTGCCACCTTAGGTGTAGGTGGCTGGCGACTTAGCCGATTGAGCCACAGGCGCCGAGCCGAGCTGGCAGGACTTGAAGTTGCTCTGATTAGTCAGTGAGTGAGTAGTAAGTGAATGTCTCTAAAACATTACATTAATGCAGACTTTATTATTATAAACACTGTATACATATATGCTACACTAAATTTATAAAAAATAAAGTAATTATGCTACAACTTTTTTTTTCTTTTTTGAGACAGAGTCATACTATGTTGCCCTTGGTAGAGTGCTGTGGCATCACAGCTCACAGCAACCTCAAACTCTTGGGCTTAAGAGATTCTCTTGCCTCAGCCTCCCAAGTAGCTAGGAGTACAGGCGCCCACCATAACGCCTGGTTATTTTTTTGTTGCAGTTGTCAATGTTGTCTAGCTGGCCTGGGCCCTATTCCAACCCACCAGCCTCGGTGTATGTGGCTGGTGCTGTAATCACTGTGCTAAGGGTGCCGAGCCTATGCTACAACATTATGATGGCTACACCACCACTAGGTGATAGGAATTTTTCCCCTCCATTATGGGACCACCATCCCATATGTGGTCCATTGTTAAGTGAAATGTTATATGGCACATAACTATAAATAAGGCACACTTCTGCCTTAGAGGAGCTCAGTCTAGGAGAGAAAAGGTAGATACTTTTTTTTTTTTTTAAGAGACAGGGTCTCACTATATTACCCAGGCATGACTGGAACCCTTAGGCTCAAGTGGTCCTCCCATCTCATCCTCCCAAGTAGGTGGGACTAAAGGTCTGTACCACTGTGCCCAGCTTTAAACAGATACTTTACTTTGATGGTATTTGTTTATGATGGTATTGAGTATTATGTCAGATATGAACAATGTCCAGTGGAATCCCAGAGAGGGAGATAAGTAACTCATAATTCAAAGATGGAAAGGGGAAAGGGGACATGCAATTCTCTTGAATTTAGCCTTCATTCCCACCATTCTCTGAGATATTAACTCAATCTATACAGTTACCATTTTAAAAGTTATATAATAAAAAAAACTATAGAAGATCCACCATGCCCTATTTGGCAGACACAGAAATATGCTACTTTTGAAATGCTACTTCAAGAAACAACTGACTACCTACTTGCAAGGGTCCTGGTTATCCCTGTTTTCTTCAGCTCCTGGCCCCAGACTGAGTACAGGACAGGGGCTTAGCCATTCTTTGCTTTGGAACTCCCTATTGGGCTGACAGAGACCTTGTAATGTCTGCATCTAAGTCCAGCAGTTCTCTCTGCCCGCTTCTGCTTTCTCCTCCCTTTCCTTTTACAGTATTACTCCCTACAAAACTTTAGAACCCTTAACTGCCTCAGCTTCTGCTTCTGAGAGAATTTGCCCCTGAAAAAAGTCCAGATTCTACCTGGCACATTTTAGTCTCACAAACGTCTGCACCTGGGACCCTGGTTACCATTCCTAGAGCTTCTTGGTCACCCAAAGAACATCTTTCTCCTGCTTCTCAAAATAGATTTCACTAGTCTTACTCTCAATTAGACATAAACTTTGACTTCCCTTTATATTTGGCTTTTCTAACTTTTAGTAACAGGTTGGCTAACCCTGGTGGACATTTTGCTTTCAGTTAATAGTAAAAAACTGAGTATGAACAAACCTTAAGAAAAAAACCCATTCAGCCAAATAACTACTGTGGGTGTTTCAGTAATGCATTGCTATTCGACAAATCATTTCAAAACTTAGTGACTTAATACTTAAGTAATTGCTTATGACTGCATGGATTGCCCAGGCAGGCCCAGCTAGGATGGCTTGTCTATGTCCCATATGGTGAGGACTGGGCTCACTCAGGCAGCTTTGAATTGAGATGGGGGATACAAGGTGGCCTTACTTCTGGAGCCCCTCTTATGAGTGGTTGGAATGCTGAAGCTTCATTCCTTTTCTTTTATCCAATAGGGGTGCACTCTTTCTCTTTTTCTCTTTTCAAGCGGTCTATCAGGGTAATTAATCCTATGAAGACACAGGGCTCCAAGAGGACAAAAACAAAAATTGTAAGGCCTCTTAAGGGCTAGGTTTTGGAACTCAGGGAATATGGTTTCTGCCACAATATGTTGGTCAAAGCTAGTCAGAAGGCCAGCTCAGATTCAAGAGGAGGGAAAACAAGCTTAATTCTTTTTTTTTTTTTTTTTTTTGAGACAGAGTCTCACTTTGTCACCCCCAGTAGAGTACCATGGTGTAATAGCTCACAGCAACCTCAAACTCTCTTGGGCTGAAGGGATTCTCTTGTCTCAGCCTCCCAAGTAGCTGGGACTGCAGGTGCCCGCAGTCCCAGCCCACAATGCCCAACTATTTTTTGTTGTAGTTGTCGTTGTTGTTTAGCATGTTTGGGCAGGTTGGCGCCAAGCCAGCAAGCTTTATTCTTTATTATTTCTTTTTTTAGAAACAAAGTCTCACATTATCGCCCTCCATAGAGTGCAATGGCGTCACAGCTCACAGCAACCTCCAACTCCTGGGCTTAGGCAATTTTCTTGTCTCAGATACTAATTTTCTTGTCTCGGTACTACAGATGCCCGCCACAATGCCCAGCTACTTTTTGTTGCAGTTTGTCTGGGGCCGGGTTTGAACCAGCCACCCTCGGTATATGGGGTCTCAGTGAGCCACAGGTGCTGCCCAAGCAAGCTTTATTCTTAATGAAAAGTCACACTGCATAAGAGTACGTGGGGTGCGAGGCATTGCTGTGGCTAACTCTGGAAGCAATCTACCACAACAGATAGAAAAAAAGGTGAGAAGTGTAATAATGTAGCACTCACATTTAGGCTTACACGGTTTTGACAAGAAGAGGTCCAAATGTTTCCCTCCTCTTCTCAGCACTGCTGAGGGCTGTGGGAGAAGAAAGCAGTAGCTTTCTTTTGAGCAGCAAACTGGCAATGAGGAATCTAGGAGTCCCTTTATTTGTAAGCATATTATGCTAAGTGGCCCTCTTGCCCTAAAATTTGGACAATTTACTATTATAATTAATCCACTGCTGCTCCTGAGGCCCCCGGGTGCCTTGCTTGCTGCGGCCTCTGGGTTGGGGCTTGCAGCCCCTGCCAGCTGCTGGAAGCTGCTGAGGATGGGAGCCCTAGACTCCCATCCGTGGGTGCCGCCCCTGAGGGGCATGCCCTGGCCTGAGGGCCACTGCCCTGCTTTCCCTGCCTTGCCCAGAACAGGAACACAGTGCACAGGCCACTGGTGTGGTGAGAGTCAATGAGGACCAGGAGATGGAACTAGAAGCATTAGGCTCGGCGCCTGTGGCTCAAGCGGCTAAGGCGCCAGCCATGTACACCTAAGGTGGCAGGTTCGAATCCCCAGCCCGGGCCCGCCAAACAACAATGATGGCTGCAACCAAAAAATGGCCGGGCGTTGAGGCGGGCGCCTGTAGTCCCAGCTACTTGGGAGGCGGAGGCAGGAGACTGGCTTGAGCCCAGGAGTTGGAGGTTGCTATGAGTTGTGATGCCATGGCACTCTACCCAGGGGGATTAGCTTGAGGCTCCGTCTCAAAAAAAAAAAAAGCAGCATTACGTTCTATTTATGAAAGAGATGAAAATTTCCGAGAATTAAGTCCAGTTTCTTTTCAATATAGGAAAGGTGAAAATGGTGATCCTAAAGCCTTCCTAATAGAGATTTCCTGGACAGAAACATATCCCCAAACACCTCCAATTATATCTATGAAGAACACCATATCATCAGCTGTGAAACAGAGTATGTTAGCCAAGTTACAGGTAGCAGTGGAAGTCAACCTTGGACCAGCAATAACCTATATGTTGTTTGAATATGCCAAGGACAATAAGAGTCGTTCATGGAGAATTACCATCCTGTTAATTTTGCAACATAAGCAAGCAGTACAACTCAGTTGAAACTCCTAATACAAACTCATCAAATAAGAAAAAAGACAAAAAAGAACAACTTTCAAAAACCCAGAAACGTAAGCTGGCAGAGAGATCACAAGGGGAACATCCTCGGAGTTGGAATTGGGGTGAAGTTGTCAAGCATTTAAGCAAAATTGACACTAAAAGCTCAGCGCCTGTTGTACAGTGGTTATGGTGCCAGCCACATGCACCCAGGGCCTGGCGCATTTGAACCTGGTCTGGGCCTGCTAAACAACAATGGCAACTACAACAAAAAAATAGCCAAGCGTTGTGGTGGGTGCCTATAGTCCCAGCTACCTGGGAGGCTGAGGCAAGAGAATTGCTTAAGTGCAAGGGTTTGAGGTTGCTGTGAGCTGTGATGCCACAGTACTCTACCAAGGGCAACATAGCGAGGCTCTGTCTCAAAAAAAAAAAAAAAAGTTCTTTAAAAAAAAAAAACTGGCTCTAAAGATGATGGATAGTGGTTGGAATTTGAGTCAAGGAAGGAAGATTCTTTACAAAGTAAACTGGGTTCACAATCTTTCATTACTATTTTATGATACAAGGTGGCTTTTTTTTTTTTTTTTTTAGATACAATCTCAAGCTGTTGCTCTGGGTAGAGTGCCATGGCTCACAGCTCACAGCAACCTCAAACTCTTGGGCTTAAGCGGTTCTCTTGCCTCAGTCACCCAAGTAGCTGGGACTACAACATCCCAAGTAGCTGGATGTTGTAAGCTGAAAGTTCATGAAGAGATCTGGTTGTATTAAATTATTATTTTTTTGTTGCAGTTGTCATTGTTTTTTCAGCTGGCCCAGGCCGGGTTCAAACCCACTAGCCTTGGTGTATGTGGCTGTTGCCCTACCCACTGAGCTATGAACACCGCCCAGGTTGTATTAAATTATTTTCACAAACTTGCCTTAGTAAAAGGTGAAAATATTACTGTTTAGTGTACGTAAAAAAGCCCATAGAGCTTTTATAAATGGACAAATAAGGGTAAAAATAGCCAGTGTTAATTTATGTGATCTTATGCTAATGGATGGGGTATTTTTAAAAGAGGTATGAAGCCCTTTCAAACTGTCATCCAATGGAGTAGAACATTTATTGAACACTTACTCCTGAACATGATCCATTTTAATAGGCCTCTAATATGAAATAAAGTCTTCATCTCTTCTTTTGCTTAATTACTGAACCATAAATTGCTTCAGAGAAATTTAAATACCAGTATTTGAACTTTATACATGGTACTCTTTGTAATTCCTTTTTTTCAAGAGTGAATTGCTTTCCTTTAGTAAATTGGTATCTATTTATACTTTTCTCTTGATTTGGGTCAAGATGTTTGATAACAGCTTTTAATGGTATGTGGAATAGGAGACCATAAAGTCTAATCTGCCAAATATTTTGGAAAATGTTTGATTAAAGAGTGCTGGCTCTTACCTACATTTCTCTTTGCTACATACACCAGGATGGAAGTAAAAGACGCCTTAATATATCACTTTTGGGCTCGGCACCTGTGGCTCAATTGGCTAAGGCGCCAGCCACATACACCTAAGGTGGCGGGTTCGAATCCCCAGCCCGGCCCGCTAAACAACAATGATGGCAACAACCAAAAAATGGCCAGGCATTGTGGCGAGTGCCTGTGGTCCCAGATCCTTGGGAGGCGGAGGCAGGAGACTCGATTGAGCCCAGGAGTTGGAGGTTGCTATGAGCTGTGATGCCATGGCACTCTACCCAGGAGGATAGCTTGAGGCTCTGTCTCAAAAAAAAAAAAAATTTTTTTGTATTGTTGGAAACACTTGACTTTAATAAATTCCTATTTATCTGCAAAAAAAAAAAAATGTAATCCAAAGTGAGTATGAAAGCAAAGATTTCTCTGGGTGTTGCCTTTGCTTTGATTGACTTTTAAGAGTACCTGTGCTGCTTTCTTTTTTCCTCTGTATGTGAAAGCGGTAATCCAGACCTTAGGTATCATAAATTCTATTAGAAATTGCATCTCTCCCACTAGAAAGTTCTTCCTTTCCTGGCTTGGTGCCTGTGGCTCAAGCAGCTAAGGCGCCAGCCACATACACCTAAGGTGGTGGGTTCAAATCCCCAGCCCGGGCCCGCCAAACAACAATGATGGCTGCAACCAAAAAATGGCCGGGCGTTGTGGCGGGCGCCTGTGGTCCCAGCTACTTGGGAGGCGGAGGCAGGAAATTCGCTTGAGCCCAGGAGTTGGAGGTTGCTGTGAGCAGTGAAGCCATGGCACTCTACCCAGGGGGACAGTTTGAGGCTCTGTCTCAAAAAAAAAAAAAAAAAAGAAAGTTCTTCCTTTCCTAAACAAAAACGCTTATACTGTTAGGGGCTTGACCTTAAAAATTCTGTCTTTAAGATGAACCACAAACTCCTTCCTCTTCTGCAAGGCTATCTCCAGTACTCTCTCCCCTAAGATTATTTAATCTTACTGCTGTGCAATTTCTATGCATTTCATTTTTATGTTGTAAAGACCTTGAAAGAACAGTGATTTTATAAAGTGAAGAACACAGATTTGTGAACAATTAACAATACAATAACACAGCAACAGTGGAATTATTTTCAGGAATAATAATGTTTAAATATAGGGTCAGACAGAATATCTCCAGATGAAAACAAAAGAAAAGAGCCTCTTGACAATTTTCCTGGGGGAAACTGTTAGATTCAGGTCATTGAAGGCAGTGAAAAACCTTAAGCACAGCATTCTGTTTGGGTAAGCTTCCAGGACCTCACATTGACCAACTTTCTCATGAGTATTTTAGTTGAGGAAGATAGTATGTTTATGAGCCTATATTCATTTCTGTGTTTGTACTTCAATGCTTTTATATAAAGTTAGACAACTCAAAAGATAGTGTAAATCTGTGAAGTAAATGAAGTTCAGAAAATAAGACAGAAATGAATATTTTGATGGTTACTGAATCTCTACAGTACCTAGTGACATAGCAGTCACTCAATAAATACTTGCTGGGCCAAGTGTGTCAGCTCATGCCTGTAATCTTAGCATTTTTGGAGTCACTGCACCTACCTGGCCAAGACTGAGACTATGCATGCGTATAATCTCTCTCCTCCATTGGTCTTCCTCGCCTTCTCCCCCACATAGAAGCATTCGCACACCTTCCCCACCCTTTGCCTTGGGGACCACTGTAATAGGGATGGTGTGGGTGTGTAAATAAACGCCTAGAGACAGAAACCCACAATACCTTCAATAGAAAATATAAGTTAATACGAAACCGTGAAAAGGAGTTATTGCTCCTTCATTTATAAAAACTGTCCTGTGTGTGATGCACTCTACGAGTTTTATCTTAACACGGATCAACTCTCAGGACACACAGATCAAGCCTCTCCTGGAATAAGATCAGAGGCTCCTAATATTCAACATGGCCGCATGCGCATCTACAAGCAACATGGCCGCTCTGCCAGGTACTAACATGGCAACCAGAGCCTCACTGTGTACGGAAGCTCGAGAGCGCTCCCATGAGGAGTATATCCGCCATTCGGTTAACACCTAACGCGGCTCTCATTACAGGCTCCCGGCGAGCACGAAACCGGAAATGACTTTCCCGCCGTGCGTACGCAGGGGATCTTTTTCCGGTTAGCCTCCGGGTGTCCGCGTGAGAATTGGATTTATGCTGGCGGGAGGGCTGGGAGGTGCTAGTGAGCCGCGCCTTATTTGAGACGCATCAGGTCAGGAAGATTAATATGTCGGATACATGGAGCTCTATCCAAGCCCACAAGAAGCAGTTGGACTCCCTGCGGGAGAGGCTGCAACGGAGGCGGAAGCAGGACTCGGGACACTTGGGTGAGGCGCGAGGCCATCGGGTCCGAGGTTTAGCCGGGGAGGGCCGCAGGGAGAAAGATCTCCCAAGTCCGTCCCCAAATGGCCAGTTCTTTAACGCCTCCTACGCTGGCACCCCTCTTCCCCGCTTGGCATAGACAATTGGTTCGCAGCGCCCTCTCCCCCTGAGCCTCGCTTCCTCTAGTTCACTTTTACTGGACAGACACTGGAATACCACCCGCGGCCTCCTGGTCCACTCCTCTTCAAATTGTGAGAACGTAACCTTTGTGAGGCTTCTCCGTCCCTGTCCCGCGAAGCAGCAAGTATCTCTTTTTTGTTGCTGCTGTGGCGCTGTTTTTTCTCGGGTGTAGGGACTGCTTTGTAGGGGTCATTTATTTCAGGTTATGGGTACAATGAACAAGGACCGTACCTTATATTGACAGTTCCTAGTTTCAAGGCCTGCCAGAGTTGGCTGTCTGTGTTTCTGAATGAGTGGGGGAACTGACATTGACTTAATTATATACGTAGCAAGAATCTGAAAACATTTGTTTTACGTCTATAAACTTTTTCTCCCCACCCGTTGCTCCCTTTGTCATAGTCATAAAACCTGAAGAAACTCTAAAAGATTGTCAAGTTCTGCTCTACTCACCCCTGGCACAAACCCTGGATTATTTAAGGCAAATCAATTCCAAAACTTTGCAGATATATATATATATATCACTTAGTGATAGCTTGTTCCAGTGTTTATCAGTACATTAGACGCCATCTAGAAATCTTGTTTTGATCACATTAGGTTCATGTGGTCACATTTTGGGCCATGGAACTAGAAGATACACTAGCAGGATACTCCCACTATAATTAATAAGCATTGAGTATCTGCAGTGTTTATGAGTCTAGTTAGACAAAAATAAGTAAGAAATTACCCCACCCTCAAGTTTAAAGTTGAGTTGGGAATCAAGATAGGCACTTACACAAAGCCAGGAATAATAAATGTAAGATACCAAATAAATGAATTCAGTCAGTACAGTGAAGAAAGAATAACAGGAGCTGGTATAGTCAGTGAAACCGTTATAGTGGAGTTGTCACTTGAATTTTGCCTTGATGTCTATACAGGACTTAGTTAAAGAGAAGGTAGAAGGGCAAGGAAGTAGAGAAGAATGATTACTAGTCAAGCTTTGGAGTGTTTCTGAATTACTCAAGAGGGAAAATATTTTTCCTGCCATATAAACTTCATACTCCCTTGACTTTTTGTTATGGATCCAGTTTTCTGTTTTCTTTTTTAATACTCTTTGGAACTTTTTATGTGCACCTTTTTTTTTTTTTTTTGAGACAGAGCTTCAAGCTGTCCCCCTGGGTAGAACACTGTGGCATCACAGCTCACAGCAACCCCCAACTCCCGGGCTTAAGCGATTCACTTGTCTCTGCCTCCCAAGTAGCTAGAACTACAGATGCCCACCACAACTCCCAGCTATTTTTTTCGTTGCAGTCATCATTGTTGTTTGGTGGGCCCAGGCTGGATTTGACCTGCCAGCTCAGGTGTATGTGGCTGGCACCTTAGCTGCTTGAGCCACAGGTGCTGAGCCTTTTTCTTTTCTTTTTTCTCTTTTCTTTTCTTTCTTTCTTTCTTTCTTTCTTTTTTTTTTTTTTTTTTTGACAGAGTCTCACTCTGTGGCCCTGGGTAGAGTGCCATGGCATCATGATCGCTCACAGCAGTCTTAGACTCTTGGACTCAAGCAGTCTTCTTGTCTCAGCCTCTTGCGTAGCTGGGACTACAGGTGCCTGCCATGATCTTGGGCTTGTTTTTCTATTTTTAGTAGAGATAGGGTCTAGCTCTTGCTCAGGCTGATCTTAAACTCCTGAGCTCAAGCAGTCCCCCCACCGTGGCCTTCCAGAGTGCTGGATTACAGGCATGTGCTACTGTGCCAGTCCAGTGTGTATCAGTTTTATTTATTAAAAAGCTTCCCTCCAGCTCGGCGCCTGTGGCTCAATCGGCTAAGGCGCCAGCCACGTACACCTAAGGTGGCAGGTTCGAATCCCCAGCCCGGGCCCACCAAACAACAATGATGGCTGCAACCAAAAAATGACCGGGCGTTGTGGCCGGCGCCTGTGGTCCCAGCTACTTGGGAGGCGGAGACAGGAGACTTCTTGAGCCCAGGAGTTGGAAGTTGCTATGAGTTGTGATGCCATGGCACTCTACCTGGGGGGGATAGCTTGAGGCTCCATCTCAAAAAAAAAAAAAAAGCTTCCCTCCCCCACACAGGATCTTTTCTTGCTCTGTTGACCTGGCTAGACTTCTAGGCTCAAGCATTCCTCCCCCACTCAGCATCCTAAATAGCTAAGACTACAGGTGTGCTCCACCATGACCTGCTAATTTTATTTATTTTTATTTTTTGTAGAGACGGGGTCCCACCGTGTTGCCCAGACTGGTCTGAAACTCCTGGCCTCAAGTGATCCTCCTGGCCTTGGCCTCTCAAATTGCTGGGATTATAGGCCATATCAATTTTAGATTGAAAACAGGATATTTAATTACACCTCTGTCATAAATAGTTGACTCAATTACTTCTTCATTTTATTTTAGTTTTTTTTTTTTTTTTTTTGAGTCAGGGCCTCATGCTCTGTTGCCCAGACTGGAGTGCAGTGGTTCAATCATAGCTCTCTATAACTTTGAACTTTTGGTTTCCAGTCATCTTTCCACCTCAGCCTTCTGATGAGCTAGGGTTTAGGCACTTGCCACCATTCCTAGCTGAATTAAAAAAAAAAAATTCCTTTGTTCTCAGTCCTTATGTTAAATATTGTTATTGT
The DNA here is from genome assembly GCA_963574575.1 of Galagoides demidoff. NCBI lineage: Eukaryota > Metazoa > Chordata > Mammalia > Primates > Galagidae > Galagoides > Galagoides demidoff. The sequence goes on from CAUYQV010085648.1 coordinate 17,241, forward strand.
CATTAAATTTAGCCTTTTTAATTCTCTAAAGGTAAAAGTGGAAACCTAGGCTCGGCACCTATGGCACAAGTGGCTAAGGTGCCAGCCACATACACCTAAGGTGGTAGGTTCGAATCCCCAGCCCCGGCCTGCCAAAACAACAATGATGGCTGCAACCAAAAAATAGCCTGGCGTTGTGGCGGGCGCCTGTGGTCCCAGCTACTTGGGAGGCTGAGGCAGGAGACTCACTTGAGCCCAGGAGTTGGAGGTTGCTGTGAGCTGTGATATCACAGCACTCTACCCAGGGGGACAGCTTGAGATTCTGTCTCAAAAAAAAAGTGGAAATAAGCACATGTATAAGTAAGAAAAATTAATAAAAAAAAAAAGTTATAATGACAGGGTCTTGCTCTGTTCCTCAGGTTGGTCTTAAACTGGGCCCAAGCAATCTTCCTGTCTCAGCCTTCCAAAGCACTAGTGTTACAGATATAAGCCATGCTCCAATGCAGTTACTTCTTATTTATCATAAACTTCAGTTACTGGACTTAAGTATCTCATCACCTTTTTCAAAGACAGCATAGAAGGATATGATTATAGGCATTTGTGCTATATTTATATGTGGGTTTTTGAAAAACCTTGCTTTTCCCCAAATGCATGTACTAAAAATAGGTCTTGGTGGCACCTGTGGCTCAGTGGGTAGGGTGCCAGCCCCATATACCGAGGGTGACAGGTTCAAACCTGGCCCCAGCCAAACTGCAACAAAAAAAGTAGCTGGGTGTTGTGGCAGGTGCCTGTAGTCCCAGCTACTTGGTTGGCTGAGGCAAGAGAATCGCCTACGCCCAGGAGTTAGAGGTTACTGTGAGCTGTGTGATGCCACAGCACTCTACCGAGGGCGATAAACTGAGACTCTATCTCTATAAAAAACAAAAAAATAGGCTCAGCGCCTGTGGCTCAAGTGGCTAAGGCTCCAGTCACATATACCTAAGGTGGCGGGTTCAAATCTAGCCCAGGCCCACCAAACAATGACGGCTGCAACCAATAAATAGCCGGGCGTTGTGGCGGGCGCCTGTGGTCCCAGCTACTTGGGAGGCTGAGGCAGGAGACTCGCTTGATCCCAGGAATTGGAGGTTGCTATGAGCTGTGATGCCATGCACTCTTCCCAGGGGGATAGCTTGAGACTCTGTCTCAAAAAAAAAAAAAAAAAAATAGCAGCTCTTACTGAAGAAATAGGTTTAGAAAAACCCTATTCAAAACCTATGTAACTTTGTTATTAGAGCCCATACAGTAACAATTCTACCAAAAGCACTTAAAACACCAGCATAGTTCAGTCTCCACTGACATTTCTACCTGCAATGAAAGTCATTACAAATTTGCAGCCTATATCCTGGGGTTTCTTTTTCTTTCTTTTTATGGCTGGGGCTGGGTTTGAATCCGCCACCTTTGGCATATGGGTCTGGGCGCCTTACTCCTTTGAGCCACAGGCACTGTCCTGTCTTGGGGTTTCTCTTTCCTGCTGCCATCAGTCTTGTTTTAGTTTGGGAAATGTCTTTGCAGTTTCTTCATCTGGATTTGCATCTTTCCAGATAGCCTAACATAGTGCAAGGTATAGTAGTTCTTGAAGCCACTAAAGGCATTCCTATAAGATTCTCACTTTTTTTTCTGAAGGTATTTACATATTGATAAATGTTGCTCTGTAACTGTGAGAAGACTTAATATTGACCACTTCAAAACATTAACAGGAGAAAAATGATGTATAAACCAACAAGCTTTCTATGTTATTCTGACATTCTCTTATTTACCAAATGCATAGTGTTAAATATGCATTGTAGTGAAACAATGTGTAGATTGTTCTTGGGTAATATATTAAAGAAGTTAGAGAAACATGTCTTGTGGCAAGTCTCATTTACTATCTTAAAGTCTTAAAGAAATGATCATCAGGTATGCAATAGTAGGTTGTGGGTTATCAGTTGCTCAAAAAGAAGAAGGGCTAATGGTCCCATACTTTTTTTTTTTTTTTTTGAGATAGTCTCAAACTATTGCCCTAGGTAGAGTGCTGTGGCATCACAGCTCACAGCAAACTCAGACTCTTGAGCTCAAGCAATTCTCTTGCCTCAGCCTCCTGAGCAGATGGGACTATAGGCACCCACCATAATGCCCAGCTATCTTTTGTTTCAGTTGTCACTGTTGTTTAGCTAGCCCAGGCTGGGTTCATACCTGCCACCCTTGTTGTATGTGGCTGGCGCCGTAACCACTGTGTTACAGGTGATGAGCCTGTTCCTTATACTTTATAATTACAAACTTGACTTGATAAAAGAAAGTCCTATGTCCTTGCAGCATAGCAAGGACAAGGAATTGGGAAAACACCTTTCACCCAATAAAGAAAAGTTAAGAGCCTAGTATAAATATTTATTATACTTAATATAATAAGGGTATTTTAGCTAAAATTTATTAGACTTACAGGATCTCTGAATTTCAAAGATGTTTCAGTAGTCAACACCAGTTCTTTTTTTTTTTTTTTTTTTTGAGACAGAGTCTCACCCTCAATAGAGTGCTGTGGCATCACAGCTCACAGCAACCTCAAACTCTTAGGCTTAAGTGATTCTCTTGCCTCAGCCTCAGAAGTAGTTGGGACTACAGGTGCCTGCCACAGTGCCCAGCAATTTTTCTTTTTCTTTTTTTTTTTTTTGAGACAGAGCCTCACTTTGTTACTCTTGATAGAGTAGCTGGGACTACAGGCTCCCATCATAACGCCCAGCTATCTTTAGAGAGGAGTCTCGTTCTTGTTCTGGCTGGTCTCAAGCCTGTGAGCTCAGGCAGTCTACCTGCCTTGGCTCCCAAAGTGCTAGGATTACAGGTGTGAGCCACTGCACTGGTCTTTTTTTCTTTCTTTTTTTTTAGAGACAAGGTCTCACTGGCTCAGGCTGGGCTTCAACTCAAGGGCTAAGGCAATCCACCCACCTCGACCTCCCAGAGTGCTAGGATTACAGGTGTGAGCCACCTTGCCTATTTCCATCACTCCAGTTCTGTTCAATGCAAAAATTTTCTTTATAGTCTTCTAAGTAAGTTAAATAGTAATTGTCACTTAGATTTCTTACATATTTTTAACTTAGTTTAGTTACTCTCTAATATTTTTTCAATCAGACCTTTAAAGTGCTTCATGACCCTTATGTATGACACACCTCTTTGACAAAATAAAGAATTGTTATTACTTTAGCTGGCTAAGTTCTAGGCTAAGATTCAGCAAAATGGAAAGGAAGGATAAGTAAGCAAGGTGAAGACAGTTTTTTCAAACAATTTCAGTTCAGGTCCTATTTAATATTTCATGTGTATTTTAAGTAAATCACATTAAGCTTTCTCAAAGGTAGCATTTTGTTCTAATGTAAACTTTTTAATTTTATTATTTATTTATTTTTTCTTTTAGAGACAGCATCTCACTTTGTCTCCCTCAGTAAAAGTGCTGTGGTGTCACAGCAACCTCCAGCTCTTGGACTTAGGTGATTCTCTTGCCTCAGCCGCCCGAGTAGCTGGGACTACGGGCGCCCACCACAACACCAGGCTATTTTTTTGTTGCAGTTTGACCAGGGCCGGGTTTGAACCCACCACCCTCAGTATATGGGGCCGGAGCCCTGCTCACTGAGCCATAGGCGCCGCCCCATTTATTTATTTATTGAGACAGAGTCTCACTTTGTACCCCTTGGTAGAGTACTGTAGTGTCATAGCTCACAGCAATCTCAAACTCCTAGGCTTAAGTGATTCTCCTGCCTTAGCCCCTTGCCTCAGCCTCCCAAGTAGCTGGGACTATAGGCACCTGCCACAATGGTCACCTATTTGTTCTAGAGATGGGGTCTTGTTCTGACTTAAGCTGATCTCAAACCTGTGAGCTCAGGCAATCCACCCGCCTTGGCCTCCCAAGTGTTGGGATTACAAGTGTGAGCCACCATGCCCAGCTAATGTGAACTTTTTGAATCTTACTAAGGGTAAGATGGCTACCCACCTTGTGAATTAATAGTGGATTATAACAATACACAGTGAGAAAATAACCATTTGGTAACTAGGGCTTCATAAAAGTATAAGAATTTTGTGTCGATGAGTGGTTCAGGTCACATCATTCTTCGTCTAACATTGCCATCTGTACACTCTCTGATGACCTTGAGTCATTAAAATTCAGATTATAAGATGTGGTGGCTCATGGTGTAATCTTAACACTCTGGGATGCCAAGGTGGGAAGATCTCTTGAGCTCAGGAGTTGAGACACCAGCCTGAGCAAAAAAGAGATTTCATCTTTGCTAAAAATAGAAAAAATTATCTGGCACTGTGGTATACCTGTAGTCCCAGCTATTTGGAAGTCTGAGGCAGGAAGATTACTTGAACCCAGGAGTTCTGAGGTTGCTGTGAGCTAGGCTGTTGCCACAGCACTGTGGCCTGGGCAACAGAGTGGGACAATGTCTCAAGAAAAAAAAAATTCAAATTACATGTCTGAAAAAGTTAATCTGATCCCAGCTTAGGTTGTGGAAAATATTTCTGGCTTTTATTAAAATGTAGGTTGGGTATAACATTTAGAGTGAGAGAACAGAGGTGATTGGGAAATTTAAATTTACTGTCCTAGGGTAGGGTGACCAGATTTTAACATCTGTGAGGTGGGACAACATGGCCGGGGGCGGAGCAGGGCCTGACAACAGTGCAAACTTTGATAAGCAGTTCTCGATAATCACTTCTCAGCAATTATTTGTTATTACAGTTTAACATTATAAAATTAACAAAAATAATATAAAACTCATATTCTGGCAAAATAGCCACATGGCAGCCAGAAAACGTATATTCCCTTCTTGTTCTCCAGCCTGTTCGTGCATTCTTTCCAAATATTGGGACTTTTTTAAAACCCGCGGGATGCAGGACAAATTGTTGAAAAGCAGGACTGTCCTGCCAAAATCGGGACATCTGGTCACCCTATGCTAGGGCCAAGTGTAGTGGTTCACGCCTTAATCTCAGCACTTGGGAGGCCAAGGTGGGTAGATTGCCTGAGCTCACAGGTTTGAGACCAGCCTGAGCCAGAGTGAGACCAGTCTCTGAAAAAATAGCTGGGCGTTGTGGTGGGTGCCTGTAGTCCCAGCTACTTGAGAGGTTGAGGCAAGAGGATCATTTGAACCCAAGAGTTTGAGGTTGCTGTTAGCTGTGATGCCACGGCACTCTACCAAGGGTGACCACGGCACTCTACCAAGGGTGACCAAGTGAGACTGTATCTGCTAATTTACTTGCTTTGCAGCATAGCAAGGACAAGGAATTAGGAAAACACCTTTCACCCAATAGAGAAAGAGTAGGTGGTTCCTAGAAAATCTAGGATTATTTGGCAAACCAGTGAATGCTTAAGGTTGATTCAGGAAAGATAATAAAGTACTAAAGTTGGTCCCAAAGAATTGCCTATATGGAATAAAAGATCTGGGGCAGTGCCTGTGGCTCCGTGAGTAGGGCACCAGCCCCATATACTAGGGTGGTGGGTTCGAACCTGGCCCTGGCCAAACTGCAACAAAAAATAGCTGTGTGTTTTGGCGGGTGCCTGTAGTCCCAGCTACTCATGAGGCTGAGGCAAGAGAATTGCCTAAGCCCAAGAACTGGAGGTTGCTGTGAGTTTTGATGCCACAGCACTCTACCAAGGGCGACAAATTGAGACTCTGTCTCAAAAAAAAAAGAAATAAAAGATCTGTGTATTGGGAATGCTTCTGAAGAATGTGTAGGCTGACAGTTGTTGCCCTTTTTCATTTTCACTTCTCTTTATTCTTAGATTTACGGAATCCAGAGGCAGCACTATCCCCAACCTTCCGTAGTGACAGCCCAGTGCCTACTGTCCCCACTTCTGGTGGTCCTAAGCCTAGTACAGCTTCAGCAGTTCCTGAATTAGCTACAGATCCTGAGTTAGAGAAGAAGTTGCTGCACCACCTCTCTGATCTGGCCTTAACATTGCCCACTGATGCTGTGTCCATTCGTCTTGCCATCTCCACGGTAATGACCTAATAACGTTAGGGTCTCCCACTTATTTTCAATTCATGGTCAATGTCTTATTGTCCTCTCCTATCTTCCTCCTCCAGCCAGATGCCCCTGCCACTCAAGATGGGGTGGAAAGCCTCCTACAGAAGTTTGCAGCTCAGGAGTTGATTGAGGTAAAGCGAGGCCTCCTACAAGATGATGCACATCCCACTCTTGTGACTTATGCTGACCATTCCAAGCTTTCTGCTATGATGGGTGCTGTGGCAGAAAAGAAGGGCTCTGGGGAGGTAGCAGGGACAATTGTAGGGCAGAAGCGGCGTGCTGAACAGGACTCAACTACAGTAGCTGCCTTTGCTAGTTCTTCAGCCTCTGGTCTGGCCTCTTTAGTATCAGAACCAGCCAAGGAGCCAGCCAAGAAATCAAGGAAACATGCTGCTTCAGATGTTGATCTGGAGATAGAGAGCCTACTGAACCAACAGTCCACTAAGGAACAACAGAGCAAAAAGGTAGGTGTCATATAGAAATACTGTACACAGTATCCTCTTAGTTATAGCTTTTATACAGAGGATTTACCCTTAGGGCAACGAGTAATTCTTGGAGAATTTAAAGCAGTGGTTCTGTAAGGATGGTCTTCCTACCCCCTCCCCTTTCCCAGAACACCTGGCTATATCTGGAAACCTCTTTCCTGTCACAAGATGGGGAATGCTACTGGCATCTAGTGCATAGAGGCCAGGGATGTTGCTAAACATCCTATGATAGCAGGATACCCCTCCACAACAAGGAATTGACCCAAAATGTCAATTATGCTAATTTGAAAAAAACCTGATTTTAAGAATCTGTCATTGAATCTGGAAAACTCTTCCGATCAAGGGAAGAGGAATCCAAATATAGAAATATAGTGACATAAATGTATACAAATATTATAAGATAGCCTTATAGACCAGTAATTATGGAAATTTATGATTAAACTATGCAGTTTGGTTCTGAGTATAATTATTATACTAAAAGAGTTCTCATCTATTTGCTACCTCTACCTGTGTGAGTTTGAATAAGTTGATTAACTTCTCTGAGCCTTAGTCATCCCATCTGTAATGTGAGGATAACCATAGTACTCTCCCTCACATAATAGAATTGTTGAATAGTCTTGTGAGCTGCATAGTAATTACTGTACCTTGGCTCGGTACCCAGTAAATAAAAGTGGTTTTTGTCAGAAGAAATGTTTTCCTGAGGAGGGAAGATTAGCTTACTGCTTAGCAGCAGAAACCAAGCCTCTTGCATTTTAATTTCATTCTAAATGTCGATTTGCAAGGAAGGACTGAATCCCTGACAAATTTCTTATCCTGAGGTTCCAAATATCTTAAGTTAGCTGACTTCTCCCTTTATAAGACACTGCTATCAAATAGAATTTGCAGAGGTAGTTTAAGACTCATTTGATCTACAAACCTTTTAAATCCAAGGCTGCTTCTGTCACAGGTCAGCCAGGAGATCCTAGAACTATTAAATACAACAACAGCCAAGGAGCAATCCATTGTTGAAAAGTTTCGTTCACGAGGTCGAGCCCAAGTGCAAGAATTCTGTGACTATGGAACCAAGGAGGAGTGCATGAAAGCCAGTGATGCTGATCGACCTTGTCGCAAGCTGCACTTCAGGTCTCTTGGGAGGGAATGACGTGGGATGGGTTTCCCAGAAGCAATCGTTCCCTTTCAGCACATTCCTTCTAGTCATTGGAGTTCTGGCTATAATACTATTCTTTAGTTTGTGATTTGTTTAAGTCCTTTACACCAGAGGTTCTCAACCTGTGGGTCACAACCCACAGGAGCTTGTGTTAAAGGGCTGTGGCATTAGGAAGGTTGAGAACCACTGCTCTAGACACTGAAGGTATACTTATAAAAGTGGCATTGTGTGGGAAGGAATATAGGCTGTACACCCAAATAGCTGTGAGATTTCTTAAAATGCTCCCTTCTTGGAATAATAAGGCATCTGTCTTTAAGCCACAATGAAAAAGTTAAAGTTCTCTGGAAGGAAGATGATCTTAGGAGAAATAGTAACCTGAACTCTCAGGTCAGTATTTTATTCTCTAACCAACCAAATCCTTCCTGTACTGCTTGCCTGCCTGTGGTAAGAGAAGAAACCAAGTCTTTGCTCAGAGAGAAATAAATTATAATTATTCCTCAGTGTGGATTATGGATTTCCATGTCATCCGCTTCTCTTCCCTTAAAACTCTTAGAGGAAGCTTAAACCATTTGGAACTTGAACTGTAAGGTCTACCTCTTGAACACCATCTTGATTCTGATTCTCCTTTATTTCCCCAGACGAATTATCAATAAACACACCGATGAATCTTTAGGTGACTGCTCTTTCCTTAATACATGTTTCCACATGGATACCTGCAAATATGTTCACTATGAAATTGATGCTTGCATGGATTCTGAGGCTTCTGGCAGCAAAGACCACACCCCAAGCCAGGAGCTTGCTCTTACACAGAGTGTTGGAGGTGACTCCAGTGCAGATCGACTCTTCCCCCCTCAGGTACCTGTCTGCTCAGAAAACTCAATTCAACACATGGACTTAAGTTTGTGTAGGGAAGCCATACATATAGGAAAGCATGGTATAATTCAGCAATCTGTTTTGCTGATTGGGAATGGAATGGGATAGGTGTTCTTATAAGGGAACAGGAAAATCAGATGCAACAGAGGGACTGGGGCCATGAAATCTGAGAGTGAAGGAAGGGAAGATGACCAAATACCACCTTACGCAGTGGATCTGTTGTGATATCCGTTACCTGGACGTCAGTATCTTGGGCAAGTTTGCAGTTGTGATGGCTGACCCACCCTGGGACATTCATATGGAGCTGCCCTATGGGACCCTGACAGATGATGAGATGCGCAGGCTCAACATACCAGTACTGCAGGATGATGGCTTTCTCTTCCTCTGGGTCACAGGCAGGTAATGTAGTTCAAAGATATGTAGGTTTGGGCAGATACAGAAAGAGTATTGGGTGGGAGATAAAATCCTGGGTTTTGGGGGCAGCGCCTGTGGCTCAGCGGGTAGGGCACTGGCCCCATATACCAAGGGTGGTGGGTTCAAACCTGGCCCTAGCCAGCTAAAGCAGCAGTGGCAACTGCAGTCAAAAATAGCCGAGTGTTGTGGCAGGTGCCTGTAGTCCCAGGTACTCGGGACTCTGAGGCAAGAGAATTGCTCCAAAAGAGTTGGAGGTTGCTGTGAGCTGTGACACCATAGCACTCTACCAAGGGCGACAAAAACTCTGTCTCAAAAAAAAAAAAAAAATCCTGGGTTTTCCCAGCCTTGCCTTTAAATGTATGACTGATTCAGCCTTTCCTCCTACTGAACCCTAATGCCTGTTTATAACATAGTTGATACCTTGAATTATATTTAACTTTACATTTGTTCAAGAAAGTTAAGGTCATTGAGAATAGATGTTTTCTTTTCCATTCTTAGATCTACTCTGTTGCTTTAATGCTTTTTTACATGTAAATGTTCACCGAACTGAAAGTGTTTCTACTGTTTATGACACATCAAATATTTTATAGGGAAAAAAATATGAACATACAAGTAGTTAAGTTGTCTTTCTTTCTAGGGCCATGGAATTAGGCAGAGAATGTCTAAACCTCTGGGGGTAAGTAGCAGTCTGTTTTTTTTTTTTTTTTTTTGATGGAAATAAATACTTTTTGCGGTAGATGTTCCGAGTCTTCCCTGTGATTCTTTACCTTTGTGGATGGTACTGTCCCCAAACAACAAAAGCCTAGTTAAAGCTCCAGTTCTTCTTTCTTATGGTCACAGTTATGAACGGGTAGATGAAATTATCTGGGTGAAGACAAATCAACTGCAACGCATCATTCGGACAGGCCGTACAGGTCACTGGTTGAACCATGGGAAGGAACATTGCTTGGTGAGCAGCTGTGGGGTGTAATTCATTAACAGAGCATAAAGGGGGATTATTTATTGAGAAAAAGTTCAAAAGCTGTGGTTTCATAAGGTAATCTCTCTTTTATGGTGAGCAGGTTGGCGTCAAAGGAAATCCCCAAGGCTTCAACCAGGGTCTGGATTGTGATGTGATCGTAGCTGAGGTATGTACCTCCCCAGGTATCCAAAGCTTCCACATTTTCATTGATAATCAATTATCCATGTTAGCTGTGTCCTCATTCTAAGTTTTTCTCATTTGGATTATAAATGTAATAGAAAATGGGTAGTGTTATAATCTCGGGTAACTTTAAAAGTAGCTAGTTTTTGTTTCCTAGGTTCGTTCTACCAGTCATAAACCAGATGAAATCTATGGCATGATTGAGAGACTATCCCCTGGCACACGCAAGATTGAATTATTTGGACGACCACACAATGTGCAACCCAACTGGTAAGGTGACTAGAGAACAAGCTAGTTCCTGGGGCAAAACTGTCTTATGGTCAAGGTCAGAAGTTAGGAGAGTTACTCCTCACATTCCACCAGTCTGTAAATGAGCTTTAGAGTCATAACTTAAGCTTGTATTTAAACTGTTTTACAGGACTCTCCAACATTCACTGGACATCCGACAGGTTCTAGGATTCAAAACACTGCTCTTTATGGTCTCTACTCTTTTTTCTTTTGAGATAAGAGTTTCACTATGTCACCCTTAGTAGAGTGCCATAGTGTCACAGCTCACAGCAACCTCATACTCCTGGGCTAAGTGATGATTCTCTTGCCTCAGCCTCCAAGTAGCTGGGACTACAGGCGCCTGCCACAATGCCTGGCTATTTTTTGCTTATAAGTTGTCACTGTTGTCTGGCAGACCTGGGCTGGGTTCGAAAATGCCAGCTCCGGTGTATGTGGCTGGCAGCCTCCCTGTTGAGTTACAGGTGCTGAGCCCAGTATTTCTGTTTTTAGTAGAGACAAGATCTTGCTTTTGGTCAGGCTGGTCTCAAACTCATGAACTCAAGCAGCCCACCTATCTCAGCCTCCCAGAGTGCTAGGATTATAGGTATGAGTCACTGCACCTGGCCCTGTGGTCTCTACTCTTAACAAATTAAGGATCTTGGCTCAGTGCCTATGCACAGTGGTTAGGGTGCTGGCCACATACACCAAGGCAGGTGGGGGCCTGCTAAACAATGACAACTGCAACAGAAAAATAGCTGGGCATTGAAGTCTAGCTAGGCTTCAGTTACTAACCCTTAGATAATATAGGTCCAGCTGGGCATTGAAGTCTAGCTAGGCTTCAGTTACTAACCCTTAGATAATATAGGTCCAGTGTGTTTTAATACCAGAATCTCTGCCAATTTTGGACCAAACTATCACATATTGTACTTTTTAAGAATTGGCATGAATATTTGATGAGAGGATAGGCAGTCCTAACAAAAACAGTGTATATTTTAATACTGTTAGGTTCTTTAATTCCAGGATTTCTGATTTGCCCCTTCTTTTCTTGTTTCAGGATCACCCTTGGAAACCAACTGGATGGGATCCACCTATTAGACCCAGATGTGGTTGCACGGTTCAAGCAAAGGTATCCAGATGGTATCATCTCTAAACCTAAGAATTTATAGAGTCACTCCCATACCAAGCTAAGCATCTGTAGCCATGGCTCTCTGCAGGATAAACTTGAAGAGTAATATTTTTACAATAGTTTTCTTTATTTAAATAAACATTTGTATTGTAGTTGGGATTTCAAGGTCAAATTCTGGCTCTGCCACTTAATAGTGTGTGATTTCTTAAGGTAAAATGGAAATGTTACCTCACTGGGTTGTTGTGAGGGCTCTAACTAAATGAATGCATGGAAAGCATTAAAATGCTGATCATAAAACAAGACTACAAAGGTTCAAAAGTGATTAGCAATTAGTACTGTATGAATGTGGTTGGTTAAGAAGGGGGTTCTTTAGAATAGTTGTTTCTCAAGGTAAGAATTTGAGTTTCATTTAAAGTTATCACCACTAAGACTACCATACTCTAAACTTTTGTTTATTCTTTACAACTATGTGGTTCTGCTAGTCTATTTTTTTACCTTATTTCCAAGAAAACTCTTATAAACACATCTTAGGTTAAATAGGTGCCTAGGGTATGAAGAAAATTAGCCTATATATTAATGTAAGTGAAAACATCTCTGGTCTGTCTTTTAAAGATATTTCATCAAACACAAACACAACTTCTTTAGACTTCAGTGAAACCTCTTATATATATTTAAGGATATAGAGCTCCACCTCTTACACTCATAAACTGTGATAAAACTTAGATAAGGATTTGACTACAGAGAGAAATAAATAATCTCCAGGATGACATCATTTTCCCTGTAGCCCAGAGTGCCTACTATTGAAAACCTTTGTTCTCAAAACAGAGTGTTGATGTGCGAACAGTAGTTCCCTGTTTTAAGAGGGAATCTTTAATGTAATCTCTTACCCTTTTAAAAATGGATGTACACAGTGGCACTAGGCTCATAGCTGAGTACTCTCTCACCTTAGTACTTTAGGCAAGTCCTATGATAATTATACCAGTAAATTTCCTCAAACCACCACCATCCCTACCATCATTAAGTTTTGCTTGTCCACATTCCCTTCATCCTTTGCTTTGCTATTACCCGTGGTATTTCTGCTTGTAGTTAAAAGGAATAAGCAATTCCAGATTACAGCAAACTCAACGGCTCTGCTACATAGCCTTTGTTGAAGGGAGAAAAAGGGGGAAAGTATGAAGGGCCATCCTGGGTTGAGATCAGGCACTGCCAGAAGCCAAGCTTGTGTTTCAGAAACAAGCTCTTGGACATGTTCCCAGAAAATAAATCTTCACTGGCTTGAAGAACATGAAGGACTATTTTACAAACACCACGGTGTTTGAATTTCTAGAGGCTACCCAGGCCAAGAATACATCCCTAGGAAAGAAAAAGACATACACAAATAGTATTACACATGAATAGAAAAAGAATTATAGCCTAGAAAAATTATTTTTAACTTGTCTTAAACAAATAGATTTCCTGTAGCAGCAAGGTGAGTCAGCATTATCTTAGGAATATAGGAACAATAGGCCTAAAAGTCATAAGTAGAAGCAATGCCAATCTACTGAAGAGGATCTGAGATAGGAAATAGAAAATGCCTTGTTTCATGGATAATGGCAGTTTCCAGGAGAATTTGGAGAGAAGGGTAATCTTCAGGATATCTCCCTGACCTTCTCAACCCTAACCCCCTAGCACCTTACTGTGCTACTTTTCACTTTTCCATTCCTCTCCAAGTTTTCATTCTGTAAGTGGTCTGACTTGCACTAAGGATTAGAAAGCTAATAATCACAGTGAAAAGTGAACTGGCAAGTGTGAACTGCTAATTATGTCATTAGCTATGGAGGAAATAAATGTAGTCTAGTAGTTTCTTTGATCAGACTATATACACACACACAAAAACAGTAACCTATACTACCTAAGGTAAGGTAACAATGATTATATCCTCAAGGATACCAGTTTCCAACCAATTAACTTAGCAAAACCTGCATTATAAGAAGAATGACAAGCTCACCTGCAGTGCTTCACCACACACTCATTGCTGCAGTACTCATTGTCCCAGTCCTTGCTCACAACTGGAGGGTTCTCACAACCAGACCTCACGCATCGAGGCTGGGGTGAGAGGGTGACAGGAGACCCACTCACCAATTCAACATCCATCTGAGAAGGAGACTCAACCTATTAAAGGAAGAGGGCATCAAGGTGGATTAGACTGTTTCCTCTTTAGCTAGTGAGCTAGTCAAGTTATCCCTGGGAACCAGTGGAGCAACAGGGGGGTAAGGTTTCAGAAGGTGAGTTTTTGGTGCTCCTTTCTATAGCCCAGCTTCAGAACTTTGCCAAGCAGGTTGATAGCAAGATTCTTCCCATCCAGTGAAAGCTAGGCATATGCTAGTGCTCTTTAATTTAATAAAACCCATTACTGACTTTATTCTACATTTGAGTAATACTCCACTGAAAGTATAAAAAGAATGTGAGTGGGAAGAGGATTAGTAAGCTCTCACCTAATAGGCACAATTTAAGGGTATGTGGCACACCTCCTGGATGAAGGGCTCAAAAACCTGGAGTTTACCTAACACAAACATGTAACCTGATTGTACCCTACCATCTGAAATTAAAAAAAATAAAAGAACGTTGAGTAGAGGTTGAGTCACTTCAACTAAGCTAAGTAGAGAGGGTTAAGAGAAGACAAAATGTGGTGCTATTAGAAACAGGGAAACAGGCTCACCTGTGGCTCAATCGGCTAAGGCACCAGCCACGTACACCTAAGGTGGCAGGTTCGAATCCCCAGCCCAGGCCCGCCAAGCAACAATGATGGCTGCAACCAAAAAATGGCCGGGCGTTGTGGCGGGCGCCTGTGGTCCCAGCTACTTGGGGAGGCAGAGGCAGGAGACTCACTTGAGCCCAGGAGTTGGAAGTTGCTATGAGCTGTGATGCCATGGCACTCTACCCAGGGGGATAGCTTGAGGCTCTATCTCAAAAAAAAAAAAAAGAAACAGGGAAACAATTTGGGGATTCATAAAGTTTCCTGTTGATAGGGTTTTTTCCTTTTAATTGCTTCACTAATTATAGAACTACAGTTTCAAACAGACCCATAGTTTAAAATGACTACTGGTCATGTACAAGTTAAAGCAAACTAGGGTACTTGACATTTGTTTAGTCATTCAAAGACTTAAATGACATGAACCAATTAACACTTGCTGATTATATCCTCCCCATATATATTTAAAACATTAAGCTAAGCAGTTAAGGCTTAGTGTATTTCCAAAGTTTAGGTTCCTTGGGTAGACACTCTGCTAAGGCCATTTCCTCTCTAGTTGAATTAGAGTGTTACCTTTGCTTAGTTTATATTTAAATTTTTTTTTTTTTTTTTGAGCCAGTCTTATTATGTTCCCCTCCGTAGAATGCTGTGGCGTCACAGCTCACAGCAACCTCAAACTCTTGGGCTCAAGCGATTCTCTTGCCTCAGCCTCCCAAGTAGCTGGAACTACAGGTACCTGTCACAATGCCTGGCTATTCTGTTGTTGTTTAGCAGGCCTGCCTGGGCTGGGTAAGAACCCACCAGCCTCGGTGTATGTGGCTGGCACCCTACTCACTGAACTATGAGTGCGGAGCCACCTTTGCTTAGTTTAAGGAGTGGTCTGGGTCATGAGGTCTTTTTAATGTTTCTCACCAAAAACACTGAGTATCCTGGTGGGACAGGTCATTCTTACAGTGAATTCTCATCTGCAGAATGTTTTGTATTCTTGGTTGCCAGGTTAAGTGCTAACAGCAGCAACCCCCACTTTTATGGGGGTCAACCAAAAATTATTCTGTGTATTTCCAGTGGGCTAGAAGACTTAAACAGCTCACCTCAGGAACTACATCTGTGATCATCTCACAGATTGTCTCAGGAGAGGTTGCCTCCACAGTATGGGCCTCAGGGCTGCTGTTCATAGGCCGCTCAGGACTACTTTCTACAGCTGGTGGGACTAAGGTAGTCTGCATTTTCAAAGTGGGTAGAGGCACAATCTTCTTGATCTGTAGAGGAGGTGGTTGTTGTTGTAAATTGATTCGAACTTTCTGAGGTGGAGGCTGTTGCATGGCCTGGAGTGGAGGTGGCTGCTGCAGAATGGTAACTTGCTGCTGAGTAGGGGGCTGAGGCATCTGTTGTAAAGGAGGGGGCTGTAGTCGTGGCGGAGGCAGTTGCATAGAAGCAGCAGCTGCTGCTGCCGCCTGCAACACTGACCGAGTGACAATCTGGGCTTGTTGACTGGGCTGGATAGTAGCTGTACTGGTTTGGCCTAGTTGGAGCCCTCGGGAGGTCACCATTGTGGCTGGAATAACAGTAACCATCCCTCCTTGAGACATAGTAATAGAAGAGGGCAACATCTGTTTTGTAATAATCAATTTGGTGATATTGGGCTGACCCCCAGCTCCAGAAGATGCCTGGTTTGCCACATAGGATGAAAGAGTGGAGTTAACGACAATGGAAGGGGACAGGGCGGGGGGCTCTGTTGAGGCTGGAGCTGGAGATGCGGGGTCAGTGGTAGCCATAGGAGGCGGAGAAGGAGTCTGTGATGTTGGCACTGGATCCAATTCTACTGTTTCCACAGTGGCCTAAAAGACAAAAAAAAAAGTCATTGGGAGAGTTATTGTCTACCACAGGATATATTCACTATATTTACTTCCCAATTAAAGATACATCACATATTTATTTAAAAAGCAGCAGCTGTGGGTACTACCCTGGGTTAAGTAAACAATGAAAATAATAAACTCAGACTGTTTGGTAAGGTTTATATGTTATAAATAGCAAGAAAACTGTTAACATATTTTTTAAGCTTTTACTACTATATAGTAGTAAACCTTAGGGTTTTGGTGGTATATTCTTCTTTTTTTTTTTGTAGAGACAAAGCCTCACTTTATTGCCCTCAGTAGAGTGCTGTGGCATCACACAGCTCACAGCAACCTCCAACTCCTGGGCTTAGGTGATTCTCTTGCCTCAGCCTCCTGAGTAGCTGGGACTATAGGCACCTGCCATAACACCCAGCTATTTTTTTTGTTGCAGT